>JANHGB010024806.1:0-12231 GCA_026283785.1 Coracopsis vasa | reverse complement strand
CTTAAACAGGGGAAGTTTAGATTGGGTATAACGAAGAAGTTCTGTAAGGGTGGTGAGGCACTGGAATGGGTTGCCCAGGGGATTTGTGAATGCTCCATCCCTGGCAGTGTTGAAGACCAGGCTGGACCACTCTTGGGTGACATGATTTAGTGTGAGGTGTCCCTGCCCATGTCTGGGGGGTTGGAACTTGATGATCTTAAGGTCCTTTCCAACCCTAACTATTCTATGATTCTATGAATTATGACTAATTGTTCTCTTTGCCCATGATAGACAGATAAAGAGGATACAATACATGAGTCCCCATGCATTAAGTAAAACTAGATTTTCTGTTAAAATCTTGTCTTCAGGTGCCATATATTAATCAGTATGATTTTAGGAATACTGGATATTAGGCAATGGTTTCAATTTGGCACTAAAGAAGCAGGACATGAGGAGAAAGATACGGAAATTTCAGGCATACTCAGGCATTTTCAAATCCCTGAAGTGTTTGCTGGAGGTGCTGAAATCCCTGTGCATACGTTCATTCCACATGCTGTAAGCAGAGTGGAGACTGAGCAGAGGGCTGGGATTCTGTGCTCTAATCCAGGCATCACACTCTTCCAGATGCTCAAGATGAGAAGGAAGAAACAAAATAGGTTACTGTCTCTTGTACCTTGGAGGTACATTTACCGTATTTGATAGAATGGTGTCTTACATTTACACTTAATCGACTACCTGCTAAAAACCCCTCTTTTTTCCACTGAGAAACTATGCAGCTAATAAAGCTTTGGGGACTTTCATCAACTGTGATATAGAATCGTAAAATCACTTTAGTTGGAAAAGACCTTTAAGATCGTCAAATCCAACCATTAACCTAGCATTGCCAAGTCCATCTGTAAATCATGTCCCTGTTCACCACATTTACAACTTCTAAATACCTCCAGGGATAGTGAATCTACCACTCCTATGCCTGAAGTGCCTTTCAATGCCTGACAAGGCATTTTTTTTGGGGAAAAAAAAAATCCTAATATCCAATATAAATCTCCCCAGAGCAACTGGAGCCCTTTTCCTCTTGTCTTTTCACTTGTTACTTGAGAGAAGAGACTAACCCCCACCTCACTGCAGCTTCCTTTCAGGTGGTTCTATAGAGCAATAAGGTGCCCCTGTGCCTCCTTTTCTCCAGGTTGAACAACCCCAATTCCCTCAGCTGCTTCTCATAGGACTTGCCCTCTAGGGCCTTCGCCGGCTTTGTTGCCCTTCTCTGGACACCTCAATGTCCTTCTTGTAGGGAAGGGCCCAGAACCAATCACAGTATTTGAGGTACAGCCTCACCAGTGTCGAGTACAGGGAGACAACTACTTCCCTTGTGCTGCTGGACACACTATTTCTGATGCAAGCCAGAATGATATTTGCCTTCTTGGCCACCTGGGCAGATAGTATTCCTCCAAGGAGTTGTACTTATGGTCTCTTTCAGGAGGACTCAGTCTGTGAACCGAGGGTAGATATTACTACCCATGTTCAGAATCTTTCGTGTCTTAGTAAGAGTATAAGAATATAAACTACCTGTAAGTAATTTCTGTGAGAAAGAATTTCAAGACTGAAGGAGCCAGAATGAAACAATGAGGAAGGAATGTTAATAAAGCAATCAGAAGTTAATGTTCTGAGCTAGCTATAATATGTACCTAGTCTTTCTCGCTAAATCTGATATATTATTATCTTATGCAGTCTTCAGTATGTAAAGCAAACAAATGAAAGACAAAGAAGACCAACAAAGAGAAGAAATAAAATGAACAAACAAATAGCTTAGGAAAAAGGAATTGCAATTCAGAAGTCCTTGTTTGTATGTGAATACATTAACCAAAAAATAAAAGCATACTTATATATATCTATTCTCTTTCTGGATCCATGATGCTTCTCTATCTTCAGCAAACAGACTAAAGACCCTGAATTACACAGGTCAATTAATTGGAGTTGTTAGCTGGTAGGCTGGACCATGGTGTTGTGCAATTCATTCTGGTAGGTACAGGTGCATGAAGATTTGTTGCAGATTTCAGGCTTTCATTTTCTGTTAAGTACACGAGATATATGCTGTGTTCTATTTCTGAGCTATCCTGTCATCTTATTATAGTAATTTGCATTCCTGACTACATTTTGTTCTAAGAATAGCAAGTCCTAGGACAGACAAAGCCTGTTGAGAGTCTTGACAATTGGTTAGATCTGATTATTACATTAAAATGTTAAAATTCACCTCATTATTCAGCATACTTGCCTCATTTATTTATCCCATTAACCTGAGGCTAAAGATGCTGCATATGATAGCAGTTTCTCCAGAGGTTAATCTAAATGTATCTTTGTCAAGGTTAAAGGCTTGTTGCAGTATAGACTGCAGAAATGTCACTATCAGTAACAGATTTACACATTTTTTTCCTTTTTTTTTTGACTGATTTTATTTAAGCTTCAGAATATACTACTTAAAAGAAATGTTTCCGTAATATGTTCTGTTCTTAAGTATTTTTAAATGCTCAACAGTATGAAGTTATCACAGAGGCAAATTTAATCAATGAAGCTGCAAAATTAGTGAGAATGTTTTGAGGATTTGTTGTGAGGTGTTGATATTACCCATTTGTTATTTTGTCAAAATTTTATTTGCCTGCTCACATGAGAAATTTGACATATTAAAATTCCAGTGTTTTCCAGTCCAAACATTTGCATTTGGCTAATATAACTTATCTTTCATTAATTATAAACTGTTACTAAAAGAAATATTAGTTACTATTTGATGCATGCTACTTTAAATGCTAATGCAGCAGCCAACCCTAATATAAGAAAGAATATTAAAAAAAATACTGGAGGACCTCTCCTAAAATAAAAATATACTTGTTCTATGTTTAACAATCCGTACACTTAAGATATGTGAGCTATTTTACAAAGGGTGAGTGTTTGCAGACTGACATCTGGTCAGGAGTGGGCACCTGAGCAGTGGAAATAGCATGTTCTATCTGTCTGCCTAGGAGCACCTTGTGTCTGAGGAAAGCAACCTCATCCCTCCCCTTCTACCCTTCAGACCACAAAAGCATACCAAATGCAGGGTCACTCAACAGCTGACCTTGGTAACACCATATACCTGACATGGTTCACATACCTCATTATGCATTTTTTTTTTCATTTCTCAACCCTACTTTTGCCATCCTAGTGCCTTCCTGTCCTTGCTTCTGTCTCCTTCCAGATAAACATCCTACCCCCCAATGACTCTTTCTGCACTGGTCTCAGTTTTGCTACATTTACACCCAAAACTGGTATTTCTGGTGTTGTTACCTGGGGATATGCCTTATGTTTTATTATTGACAAGGTTACCAAGGCATGCTGCCTTGCAAGGATCTGCTCCCCAAATCTCCTCTCCAGTTATCTGAGAATTTTGACCATTTTTCACTTAAATCCTCCCCTCTACCTGCCTCTGCAATCTATTCCTAATGGTGCTCTCTGTAATAGTTTTCCATGCCTTATTTAGTTAACCTTAACTTCAAGTCGGTGCCCAGTTCATTGATTAGTCATTTGCCTGCAGCACTAGTAAACTCTAAAGTGCCATTGAACAGAAGAATACAGAGCAGCTTTTTTGACCGGAAGTCACTGTAATCTTTAGAAAGCAATATAAAAATTCATAAATACCTTATATCTATTGGTTTAGACAACAGGAGACATTGGAGAATTTTTCTACACACAATTAGAATTGTATTCATAATTTCCTTTCAAATAGCAGAGAAGCAAGAAGAGAAGAGCAAGAAGTGGAAGAAAGCAGAAAGACAGACATAAGGAAGCTAAGCAGACTTAGAAAAGAGAGGAATGAGGTTGTTTCTGCTAAGGAGTTAGGAAAGACACTTCCTAGTTTGTCTCTAGTTGCTTAATAAATCATATTCATCTGTTTTTCTGCCTATTTGCTGTGCCTGCAAGTAACAAATCAAGGCTCTTACAGCTAGCTGTTCAGTTAAGAATTTTTTTCATGGTTCTCTTGTCTTGATAAATAATTCAAATCCCTTTATTTAACAAGGTTTTTCTTGTAGTAAATTATAGAAATTGTTTCAATAAGTGTTGGTCTGATTAAATTATCCTCTGCTAATTTCTTTATAACAGGGACAAAAATGGTAGCTATTCGGCTATGGAGTAAAAGGCTGATCCCCATGTATCCTGACAGCAGTGGGGGTAGCCCCAGAAGACCCCAAAGCAGCAGAGCCTCACTCTCCCTGATGCCACGAGCCCCCCAAGAGACCCAAGGCTCAGCCAGACCCACCCATATGTACCAGCAGAGATGGTCTGTGGTACGGGGACAGAAAGGGCTGGTGAGGTATGAGTGGAGGCTGGCGAGTCCCTGTGCACAGCCGTTCCTGTGTTGGCCAGCACAGCTTCTCCTGTCACCTTTAATTAAACTTCTTTTCCGATGGTTTTCCTTGGTGAGGGGCAGGAAAGCAAACATACACAGGGAGAAGGGAACTATTTTGCTTCCCAGTTGGAAATAACCAGTCTGTTCAGAACTTCCAAAATAATGGAATTACTTGCCTTCTAAAGATTTAACGATGTTTTTAACTGAAAAAGCACCTGCTTTATACAAAAATCACATAGAGAGTATTGCTCTTGTATCATAACTATAATACTATTTTACCTTCTGCCTTTTTTGTTCATGTTCAACAACTTTGAGATACATTAAAAATGGATTTTGAATGTCATTGTGAAAGAATAGTCACGATTAAAGAATTACAAATAAACAATATAAATACCTTTAAATAATGCTGGTGTTTTATGTGAGATTTTATGCTAAATAATTTAAAAAATTTAAAATATTTACTTGCTCAATTATGATTATGCATTTTCCAACCAGCATGACGTGGTTGCTAATTAATCAAATTAAGTAAATTTTAAAAGAAAAATATCATTTCTTAATTTTTAATGTAAAATGAGATAATTTATGTTATTTTTTCAAAGACAGTCAGAGCCTTATCCAAAAGCTGATGAAGGCAAATGACTGTATCAGTTGATTTCAGCAGGTTTTCAATCAAGCCCCCAAGAGCAAGAAGTGATTATAAGTGTCTAGCTGAAATATGACTCAGGCATACCTGAAACATTTATTATAGAGTTTGAATAGGACTTGAAAAACTTCAGTATTTTAAGGAGTGTCTTTTTCTATTAAAAGTTAATTTGTGACTGAATTCTAAGGTAATACAAAATGTCTGAACCAAAGAAGTAATTAGATCTAAGAAACAGACCATCTACAATATAAATGTTGGATTTATAGGGTGAAATTCAGCTCTCAATTCAGACATGTAAATGTGAACTTGTGTCTATGTAAAGTGCGGGATGTTGTAGTGAGCAGAGAAATTACTTCTGTCAGTAGGGTGGAATCCGCTTTCCTAAATGTAATCACGTCTCGCCTCTTTCTGCTCCTACAGAAAATCATGGATGCTCTGTGGGTTACATCTGCTAATGCTCACTTCATTTACCACTCTTCTGGTGAGTTCCCTATATTTATGCAGCAGCATCACGCTCTAGAGCTTAGAGGTCTTGCAAGATACACAAAAGTAGGTGTCAGTTAAAAGACAAATTTAACAGGGCTCTGGACTTCGTAGACTGTATTGACTATGTTGCCATTTGAGATCATTTGAGATCTACATGGCAGCTTAGACAAGTTTTTACAAGCTATCTTCCATCCTGAAACAAAAGTTATCACAGTGTGTTCTGTGTTAATATGGTTATACAGCTGTTTTATTAATGGGTACACCAGTGCAGAGTGATGTTCCTGCCTGTTTATTTCCGTTTGACAACATGGATCTAACACTCCTCTCTCTGCAATCACATCAAATGGAAGGGATGGACACAAAGGTCATGATAAGATAAATATATTTCTACATTGCAGAAGTTTCATTTAGGTTAGTGTAATAATGAATAAAATTTCTTGCTATCAATCAGGGCTTAACTAAAGAAATCAAAAACTGGTAAAAATATATTGGTTTTTTACAGGTGCATATGATTCATTACACCAAAGATAAATGGTGAAATTATCAAAATAATCATAACGCCAAGGTACTCGTCCAGACAATTGTACATAATGTAGATGCTAAAGTATCTGGTTATATGCCTAAAGTTTTCTAGGAATCATACTCAGGAAAACAATCAATTTGTTACATTCTTGAAAAGGAAAATTTGACACATAGGGAAATTCCAATGTTTTAGAATTTCAAACACAGAGTCCTTTTTTTCACTTCTGTATTTATTATTCCAAATAGACACTCTACTAAAACTGAAGAGATGCTGAAGCTGGAAGTTCATTATGTGATCTGAATACAAACTGCCATTTTTAAATAAGGGATTGAGTCTGTCTGCCTGCTGATACTCCCTGAGAATAGATACAGCTGATTAACCTAGCTTGCCATGTAGCGTTACTATGCCATTGCACTTAATGAAGTTGGCTGAAAAAGTATTCTTTTTCATCCTGGGAAACCTAAAGCTTACAAAATGAAGAAGTTCGAGCTCCAGGAAGTTTCTGTAATACAGTACACTTAGCTAAGAATCTGCAAAAAAATTAGGGTGTCTCTAAAATTGAGAGGCTGCATTGATTGTAAATTGCAGTCTACACAGATCATCTAACTGGCATGACAGAATTTCAAAACTTCTTTTCTACTTCAAAAAATCATAAATTAAATACTGTAAAAATGAAAATGGTTCAGAGGGTAACTAAAACCCCTGAGCCATTTTTTTCTTTTATGTTATAATAGTTGCTGGCAGCTAGAATATTCTAGTAGGAAACTACAGCAAAATGTTATTCACATTTTAAGTTTAACTATCAAAATCTTTAACCTTGCTGTCATCCTGAGGATTAAGAAACATGCTTAAGTACAGCATGACTAAGAACAGAATGAAAACAGTTTCACTGTGGGAATCTTCAATAAAAAATACCTGTCTTCAGGTATTATGTTACTAATGTATTTAAAATTATATGTTACTAATGCATTTAAAAGTTGACTATATTATTAATATTTTAATTATTAGTTTTTAATAGGGAGAAATACAGGGAAAATTTCTACTGACAGTTATCTTACACTGTGATGACAGCTCACATTGAACTAGAAACGTAAGTCCTCTTCAGCCCGCTTAGTGTTTTGAACAAACCAGCTATTTCCAGGCACAACTTTCACTTTAAATGGTGCTGATATAATTGAACACAAAAACAAACAAACAAACAAAATAAAAAAAAAACTCCCAAAACAAACCTAAAGAAGAAATAACTCCAAAGCAAATGAAATGTGATATATAACACAGGAACAGGAGTGCAAGGAAGAAAAAAAATAATATTTTGAATGTTATTCTAATGTTAACATCAGAAGCAAGGAAGAAAAGAATTTGAAGGATAAAATTCTCTATGATTCCAGTCAAGCTCTTATGTTGCATATATCCTATGTAACAAAGTTCAGTGGAGGTCGACAGGCCATTAAGTATAGCTGGGATTCACATGATGCAAATATACAAATACTGGATTGAGAGCAGCCCTGAGGAGAAGGACTTGGTGGTGCTGGTTGACAAGAGGCTCAACATGACCTGGCAGTATGCTCTTGCAGCCCAGAAAGCCAACCGCATCCCAGGCTGCACGGTATCGAAAGCAGAGTGGCCAGCAGGTTGATTCTCCCCCTCTATCTGCTCTCATGAGACGCCACGTGGAGTACTACAAACAGCTGTAGCGCGATTTCTTTTTGTTTTAATAAATAAATGTACTAAATTCACTAATAATATTTTAAGATTAACTTATTATTATTATTTTGAGAATCTGTGCCATTACTGTACAATGTGAGATGTTTTAGATCAGTGATCTTTATTTAACAGCTCTACTGAGACAAAACCTCAAATGACAGTTACCATCATGTTAAGTGATGTGGTAGTCCACTTACTTAGAAGATATGCTCAGCTATAACTACTTATAATATATACATTTTTAAATAGTGCTACATGTACATAGGCTGAGCATTTTGATGTTTCTCTTACACATTATGAAAGCTCTCTGCAAAGAACTATAACAGGTGCCTATAAATCAGAAAACAAACATTGGGAAGGTCACAAAAGTATATTTTACAATTGTAAAATACATGAGGCATTAGAATTTGAATTCTACAGTCTTATGACAATGTCTGTAATGAGAACAGAAAATACTATAAGCTTAATCTATTCTCCTGACAATTTAAATATAACTCTAACCCAGTTGTTATCTTGTAGTTCTTCTTCAAATCCATAAATAGGGAAGGTCATAAAGATAATGAAAAAACTCTTGACATTTTCCTAAACTGGCAGACTAAGAGAATATATGGATAACATATTATGTTGATAACATGTTATGTGGATAATATGACACGACTTTCTATGGAGGAAGGAATTTGGAATACTAGTTAGCCAATCCATCAGTTATTTTTGTGATTTTTTTCTTTCTCTATCCATTTCATATCATGCCACAAAACTATATTGTTCATTTAACATACTTAAAAATAAACATAACATTTCTGTGATGGTTTGCTTTACATCCTAAGACCCAAACTCAAAGTCAGGTTTTTTGCTGTTTTAACAAAGGACACAGCTTGCTTATCCAGGCTTTAAGGTATTTTAGAAGTAGAGGTTAAATCTGGGCTTCTAAATCTTAAATGAACTGATATAAGCTTCCAAAATTTATACTTCGTAAATTAGTCCTTTCTACTAACAAGTTGCTTTACTTCTGAAGCAACCTTAATTAATTGAATTTCTTATATCTGAACACCTGTAACTGAGGAATTTTTTTAATGATATCTGTTATCAACATCATGGATTCATGCATTCATACAATGACACTAAGTAAAGGGAAATCATTTACAGTCCCTACAGATCATACACTACAGACCCATTTTTTCCCAATTATACAAGTTCAGCAAAAACAATTTCTCCAAGGTTTGACCTTGTCCATCACCACTGCTCTCAGGTTTATGTCTCAAAAAGCATAGGTTGTTTCTGAGCAGGTTTACTGCTATATGCTTATGAATAGCAAAACGTGTGTACAGAGAACAGTTGCTGCTATCCAGCTGTTTGCAAGACAGGGCCTGACCTGCAGAAGTTGCTAACTTCTGATCACTGTTAATGTAGAGCTAGATAATATTAAGATAAATATATATATATGAGTTATAAAGCTGAATATAAACAAGCAAAATAGTTGTTCCTCTGTAAGTCATGTTCTTTATACCTCATGAAGAAGGCTAACACACTATCAATACCTTCATTTTAAACACATTTTAACTACAGCTGTGCTCTCGGAAGCAATTGCATGGCTGAATTACCTTTTGTGACCTAATTTCTCAGCTATTCTGAACAGGGATTGTTCTGCATATTTTCTTGTATTTTTCCCTTGTTTTTACTGAATGTGCTCATAGTGGTGACTGTTTTAGATGCATTTATCAAATTTATTTCTAAATTCTTCAGGGTTGAAGTTATAGCCAATTCGTAACAGAAGCTGTTCTGAAGCAAAAGGATGAATTTCCTCACTACTACTCTGATGGCATTATTTGTTTGCATGTCCTTGCTGTTCAAATCCAACTTTCTGACTATGTGGGGAAGAACAGGGATCACCTTAAACCGTAATAGTAGTACCAACTCACATATTTCTGGAATACCTAAACCAAAATTTGCAATCAATTTCTTCCTTTAGCTGTATGAGGTTTTTTCATTATATGGAATGCTAGTTAAAGCTGTAATTTCTTCTAAATTATAATTGTGTTTTATTTTCTTTGAACTTGGATGCAAGTCACACAGAGACTTACATAAAGGAAAAGGATTATGTACGTTAGCATACAGCTTCCCTTATGTAATTTAGTTTTCAGGGTTAGGACCACAAGGTATAATTTTATATAGAAATGCTACTAAAAACAAACATAAAAAAAACCCTAATATGCATTCATAGTTTCTTTAGCATATCCTACCCTCAGTAATTTCTTTTCATATACATTACAGAAAATTTATTCTTCAGACATACTAAAGTTTAGGAGTTTGCCGCAGATTTTATTTTGAAAACATAGATCAGTGTAGATAAATGTCTTTGCGCTTTAAATATGGCTGGTCTTACCCTCACTTACTTAGCTCAAAACTTTGATTTTGTTCTTAAAACTCCCTTTGGGATACAACCAACAAAAACAGCATTGATGATGTTATGGAATTTAAAATGAACAATAGAATTGCTCCTCCTAAATGTATTCTAAACTATTCTTTGAAGACAGCTTAAAGTCCATGTTTCATTGCCCACGGGGAATTGGTAAAATCCAATCAAATACATGGAAAAATCAGTTCTTCAGAAGATCTAAGTGATAGAGTTCAGATTCACAGTAAACCCATCTTTGTCATAAATATCCAGGTTTGGATTCCAATTACAGTGCCTTTAGAATCTCATTTGTAAAATTTTTCATCTGTTTTTGGTTCTGGTGCTTTGCACATGGAACTGTGGGTGGAAGAGTTTCGTATGTCTGGAGACTTAATTTTTCTTCACTAATAATACATAGTTCTTGCCTAAGGCTTTTGAAAATTTTTAAATGTTGGACTCTCATGTGAAGATACCCACAATATATTGGAACATTATGCTCATACGATTTTTTTTTTCTTGTTAAAAGGTTAACTTTTTCCCTTTTCTCCTGTAAATCATGGCTTCAGAACAATTGCTTTGAAAAATCTGAAAAGTAAAAACAAAATGCCAATATATTCCTTGAGAACTTCCTGAAGTATTCATATTTCATTTTCCTGTAAAATCTGTATCCCATACAAGAACACAGCAAGTGCTTGGTATCAAAAGCTTTAATAAGTAGTCATTTGGGCTAACCTCAGTAGTTTGACTAAGCAGTATTATTTAGTTGTTCCTCAGCCAAGCGCACGCACCAGGGGTATGAACCTGCGGTTCCTCTCGTACTGAGCAGGATTACTATTGCAACAACACAACATCAGTAGGGTAAAACTAACCTGTCTCACGACGGTCTAATCCCAGCTCACGTTCCCTATTAGTGGGTGAACAATCCAACGCTTCCCAAAACGAAGGTTACACCTAAATGACCTCAAACCCCAACTTTATTGAGCCCCGGGTGAGAGGATCCCCACACACAGCATGTTGAGGTGCAGGGATGATGCTTTGGGTGACAGCCCCAGCTCATGGCCCTGCAGCAGGTTCTCCCACAGCTTCAGTCTAGAACCCAGCCAGGTCACCCTGGCAACAGGTCAAAACAGGGCCCTGTGTGACCTCATTTGTGTCACTCCGCTTGAGTGCTTTCTTCAGGGCAGAAGACAGTGACAGGAAAGGGCAGGAGGAAGGAGCTGTTGGGCTGCTTCTAAGCTCAAGCCCTGCTGCGTTTGGTCCAAGATTTCCCCACTATGTCCCTTCCTGTGCTGGATCCTAAGTTCTGTGCTTGGGTGATGTGCTGAGCAAGGACATTCCTGGCTGTTCCTCTGCAACCCCAGCATGCAGGGATGGGCCTGCCCAACAGGCAATGTCCACATTTTCTCAGGCTGGGCTCTCTCCAGCTGGGCTGCTGCTTCCATCTCCTCTGCTGGCAAAGGGGTTTCAGCCTTTCACCACCTCTCCTTTCTCCTGGGCTGGGTTGGAGGGTGGGAAAACCAAAGGCCTGGGCAAGGAATGGGATCATGGCATCATTCAGTTCTAACCCCCTGCCATGGGCAGGGATGTCTCACATTGGACCATGTCACCCAAGGCAACATCCAGCCTGGCCTCAGATACTTGGCTTGGTTTACCTCCATGAGGTTGGCCTTGGTCGCCTCTCAAGCATGTCCAGGTCTCTCTGCATCCCATTCCTTCCCTCCAGCACATCACCCCAAGCACAGAATGCAGGATCCAGCACATGAAGGCGCAAGGTGGGGAAAGCTTGGATCAAACACAACAGGGCTTGAATTCAGAAGCCATACAGCAGCTCCTTCCTCCTGCCCTTTCCTGTCACTGTCTTCTGCCCTGACCCAAGCACTGAAGTGGGATGACACAAATGAGGTCACAAAGGGCCCCGTTTTGACCCGTTGCCTGGGTGTCCCAGCTGGGTTCTAGACTGAAGCTGTCGGAGAACCTGCTGCAGGGCCATGAGGTGAGGCTGTCACCCAAAGCAACATCCCTGCACCCCAACATGCTGTGTGTGGGGATCCTCTCACCTGGGGCTCAATAAAGCTGGGGTCTGGGGTAATTCAGGGGTAACCACAATTTTCGGAGGGATGGAGAGG
>JANHGB010024804.1:0-38332 GCA_026283785.1 Coracopsis vasa | reverse complement strand
GACGGGCCGCGGGCGGCTGCCTCGGGGGAGCTCTGCGTCTGCCCGCCCCACCCGGGGAAAGGTTCCCCCCCACCCCGGGGCTCTCGGGAAGGGGCAAGGCGGGGGGGCTTGCAAGACCCGGGCTCCGACTGCCCTGCCTGGCCTTACCCGCCCCTCGCCCGTCCCTCGGGTTCCCGAGCAGGTTCCTGCCGCACCTGCTGGATCGTGCAACAAGTAGGCGAAAAGAGAGTGCCTTCAAGTGGTGCCGCTGTTTGCTTTTATTCCTTATTTTCACTTTCTCTGAGCTTTAAGACTAGTTTTACGCTGCACAGCACTAGCTGTGCTTTGTCCGTATTCCAAACCACATACGGAGCCCAACGTCCTGAAGGGGCAAAGCAGCAGCAGTTCCATAGGGCACAAGGCACGTGAGTGGCATCGACAGGGCCTTCCAAGGACATTGCCGCGGGGAACTTGGTGAGGATTCTCCCATTATGCCTTCAGCCCTGTGGCCCTTGGGTGACTAAATGGCTCGAAATTTTGCCAAGCTCTTTGTTGCCAGATATTTGATAATCAGATAAAAATATAAAGGCAAATAATGACAGAAACATGAAAGTGTAGAAACAGCAGAGAGAGTAGCGGAGAAGGGATTGGAAGCTGTTGACCCATGGCTTCTTATTCCGTCACAGCTACAGACCAGGACTGGAAGAAAATCTGAAAGAAAATGTTCCTCTTCAATGGGGATTTTGTTAAAAGCATGAATCATACTTACTAATCAGGGGGAGTGGTACTGTCTGAACAGAAATGATTTGGAAAAGTGGGGCAGTAGCAATGGCTATGTTAGTAGCAGTGAGTAAAACCAGAAACTTAATTGCAAATTAAAGTTTTGAACACAAACCATTAGAAGTTGAAGTGGTTAAGCTTCAGATATTTGTGCCAAGTGCAGCCCAGCCCAGTTATAAGCAATTTTGACTTAAATTAAAATACTGTACATGCTGAATGTACCCATTTAACTTAGATAAATTTTCAAGCTTTGTGCTTCACAAGGTACTGCTCTGTGTACATTTTTATGACACACTCACATAGTTCAGTAGCAAAGTACCTTCAGGAGGTAGTTGAGCACCACAAATGATACATGCCCCTTTGTCTTCTCTCTCATCAGAGGAAGTGAGTGCTACAAAGCCTTGCTTCTGTTCCCGGAAGGGACTTTGGGATCTCTAGATCTGCTTGAATGTGCATAGGTAGAATGTGCACCTATTTGGAGACACACACATACAAAGAGAAAAAGGCAAGGTCAAAGACTTGTGCCTTGTTCCTGAGAAGGTGGGGAAGCTTTCAATGCCCCTTATGTGCCCTGGGAGTTTTGTTGTATATTTTTGTGTGTAGAAAAGCACACAATGTAGTGCAGACATTATGCATTTTTTTGTGTGTCCCTGAGCAAGACTATATAGCCTGCTGAAGTTAAGGACTGAGACCTTCATTGCAGTGTGAGCCTTTGTGGAAAGCCATTATCGAGCATGGCGGTGAAGTCTGAACAGGTTGCTGGAGGTGGGATTGCTGAAGAAGACGTTGTTCAGTGTCCTCTTAGTATTTCTTGATCTGATCAGGTTTGATCCCTCACACAGCTTGCATTTCTTAGTCAAGAAAAAGATTTGGAACAGTAGTGGTGATGGCACATGTGCTTTGAAGAGGATACTGTTTTCAGTCTATCAAGCTATCATTTCTGTTTTCTTAGCACAAGGTAAAGCTCTGTCATATTTTGACAGAATTTCAGAGGAGTGAAATGGTTTGTATGGGTGTAACCTGTTAGAAGTCACCATACCTATAAGCTGATGTTGTTACGCAATTAAGCTAGTAATTGAGGGGACAATTTTTAATAGATATGAGGATAGAAGTACTTTGCAGAGAACTCTTAGCATCAGCCAGCCAGGTCTTGATGATGTAAGAGCCCCGAAGTGTCTCATTGCTGATGAGGTTGTAGATTTTTTAATTCTTATTGTTTGTACTGACGGATGTTGCATTGACAAGCCTCAACTTCAGTTCATGCCACTTTGTATTTGCTTCTGGCCAGGGTGTAGGTGTAATGATCATATAAATGCACTGTGTATCATGTATTTCTTAAATACCTTAGATCTACAGATTTTTGTGTCCTTGGACACTTCTGTCCACTACTAAAAATTGTTCTAAACCTCCATAGATGCAGGAAATAAGCAGTTATAGATAGATGAATGAATTTACCTATTTTGTCCAAAATAAATGTAATTGCTTCCACTATTTTTTTAATCTAACTTACAGGAGTGCTTTTCTGAAGTCTTTGGTATGTGTAACATTCAGAAAGTACAAGGTCCAGCTGCAGTTCATTTATCATTTACCATAAAGTGTGATTTTTATTGTATATTGGCCAAGTAAAGAAAGTTTACCTTGCTCTGTTTCTGTGTAAGTCACGACAGCACTAGTGTCTGATGACACTGTGTGTGCAAAAACTGTGCTGCAAGGTTATATTAAAAAGGGTCCTTGGTGCAAGAATGGTAGATGCATCAGGTGAAGATATTAAACTCCAGCGATTTAATATTAACTAGATACAAAATTGCTGAGTTTAAACTATTAGTCTGTAGATATCTGATGCATGAATAAAAATTAGGCACATTTATTCTTACCCTTAAAAGCCTGATTCAGCAGGGAATTACTTTAAGTACTTTAGTAATCCCATTTACTTCAGTGGGACTACACATGAGCTTTAAATTAAACATCTGCAAGATATCTGTACTCAAACAAAGCAAAGCTCCGAAGAATGTTCTCAAGTACTTTGCAGAACGGAGGCAGGACGCTTAACTGATGAGCTCCGTGGGCTGCACACACTGTATTGGATGAGTTCATACGCAGGACTGCTGTATGGGAGGCAGAGAAGTAAAGGTAGTACGAAAGCCACACTGTAGAAATTTCTAAGCAAGTCAGACTTTCCTAGCTCCAGAACTTTTATGCCATTTTTTCTATCTAGAGTCTAAATTAACATTTATAAACATAGTTCTGTATAACTTTAACATAAATTATGTTATGAAACTACTCTCCTAGCTGCACTGGTCATTTCTACCGTGCACTCGAACCAGGGACCTAGCCAGTAAGATAGTATTTTTAATTCCAGAGATACTATGCCTATTTGGTGAATACAGTTATTTTCCTTGCAGAAGTGCTGATAAAGCTTCTAAAAACAAAAATACAGATCCTCTTCTAACTTGAAAACAAGGTGAGTATGTTCTGTATCTGGACTTCTATTTTCAGTGTTGTTCTAAGCAACTGAATTAGATTTTCAATAAAAATGCTGTTTAATTTTTTTTTTTTAAGAAGTGCAGTGTTTATGATGATCATCTTTGCTTCTGACGTGATTTCAACAGCAACAGAATTCTTCCTGCAAGCAAGATCTGGTGTATCAGAATGATTTTTTTAAAACAATTCTTAAAAAATGTTTAAAGATAATAGGTTATCTTACAATGAATGTGTGCAACATTTTTTTATGATTGTAAATACCTACGAAATTGTGGAAAAAATATGAAATATTGTTTCTGGGTCTTGTCAGCATTTAGTGTTTTTGTTGTGGATTGTTTTCTTTTTTTATATGTCTGCAGAACAAAAATGAGTGCATCACTTTACTTTAATCCACTAAGAAAACCAGAGCCTCCAAATGTGTTAGATTTTATAATGCTTAATTTAGAGAAAAGTGCAATGATTTCCCTAAATTACCACCCAAATTATATAGGTGGAAAAGATATACAAAATCAGATTTATCCCTAGCAAGTTTTTCCTAAATTGTGATGATATGAGTTCTGCGACTGGTGCAGTTCAAGTCTTGCTTCCTTAGGAAGATGGATACGGTTTGTTGCTCTCCTCATTGCAGCAAAATCATAATTGTTTGAAGATAGCTCCTCATGTTTTACAGGCAATATCTTCTGTTACTATTTCCTCCTAGACCTCGTGACTATCGCTGTTGTCAGGACTTTCTCCAGTTATGTTACGTATTTGTTAAAGTCTGATTTCAAAACCAAAACACATTATTTGGCTAATACTGTGCCACTTTAAAGTAGCATAATTCTGTGTGACTCCCAAATTACACTGTTCTTTTACACCGGTGCCAGGAATCAGCAGTATGATGATTCCTTCCCCCTCCCAACAACAAGAATATGATGTGTAACAACTTGTCTTCATTGTGTGATTTGCTGTTGTCCTAATCCTTTCTCACAGAATATTTATTTCACTAGTGGCTTCCCACTTTTTGCTAGTGAAGTTGAGTTTCACTTGAAGGTTTTCAACAGCACACTTTTTTTTTCCTCCTCCCTTAAGATTACTTCCCCAGTGTTAAATTAATTTTGAATTTTAATCCCATATTGCAGTTCCTCCCTGGTTTCTAACAGTTTGCACATTTGCAATGCAATAACTGAACTTTTCCAAGATGAAAGTTATTAACGAAAGTTAGTCATGAATGTTAAGGGATTTGGTACAGATTTAGCATTTGATACATCTTTCAGACTTAAGACTTAATAACCATTGCTTAGTAACTGTAAAGAATGTGTACTCTTTTGCCACAGCGTTAGCTAGATCACCTTTAACAAACAGCAGCAGCTTTGCTGAAGTTAGAATACATAATATCTCTTTCAGTGAAGACTGAAATGAAAAAGCATTATTAAACATTTTGGTTTATCTTAGTGGTGCATCTGAAAGCTGTCCCTCCCCACTGAGCACTGGCACAGCCCTTCCTTTCACCACCACCCTCCTCTTCTGCGGCTGAGTTGTTTCCTTTTCTGTTCCTTCCTAACTAGGGCTCATTCTGTCATTTGGCCTTTCTGGTTTTGCCCCATGTGCTTGCACTCTTCCCTAATAGTCTTCCTTTAGTAATCTGACCTACTTTCTACTTGCGTATATTTTCTTCTAGTGTTTCAGGATCATTGAAGAGCTCTCAATTTAGTCACGTTTGTCTCGTGATACTCATATCTATTTTTTTTTTCCTGTCATATGGGGAATTTGTGTTTATGCCCTTCACATAATTTCTTTAAGAAAACAGGTTGCTCGTTTTGGAGTTTATAACAAAATAAAACCTAGCAGAGAGTAAATCTAAGTTTGTGTGTTTAACAAGGCAGTCTTGGCTGACACTGGCTTGAGATATTCTCATGCCCCTAGCTCTCTGTCCTGCCAGCACAACTGTTTCTTCAGTGAGCTGTGATTTGGATCAGGGAATCAATCCAGCTTAAAAATAATCCAGCAAAAAGATTTATTTTTATTTTGCTCTTAAAGCGGAATCGTTTGCTCTGTTTGCGGAGCACCTATGCAAGCAATTGCCTTAATTCAATTGAAAGTATCCAGAAAAGCTGGCAGCTTTACAGTTCACTCCTGTTTTTAATTTCTTTCTCTTTTTCCTAGGAAACACACGTAATATTTTCCCGTAATCTTTCACCCAAGTTGCCTGCAGCCTTGCATTTTCAGTCAGTTTATCCTGTGTTGGTAAAAAATAAAAAATATTCCTGATTTGACGTCACCTACTTGGTAAAAAACCTTTTTCCATGTAACGCAATACTGTAATTTGCCTTGTACTATCTTCCCAGCAGGTCCCTTAGTTGTTGAAGTGCCCCATCTTCACCCTGTTCTGTGCTCTGAAAAGCCAGCAGCAACACCCAGAGCCCTTGAGCCCTGCACCTTCCTGTCCTACAGATTTTCGAGGTGCCTGGAGAGGTCCAAGACCTGATTGAAGCTTTTTATGTTGTTTGGAGGGTTTGCATTAGCTCTCATGTCAGGTAATAATTGGGATTGTTTCATGGTTTTTATTGATCTGAAAAACATATCTCTCTCTCTTACCTCAGTGTGTATTTTGTGGCTTTGTTTTAAATTGTAGGAATGTCATACCTTTGAGATCTTAGTTTCTCTGGCAATTTTCATGTAAATTAGCTAATGAGTAAAATAATTTTCATACATGTTGATTAATACTGCAGGGAAAAAAAGTTCAGCAGCCTTACTGCTCACCATGGTGAATACCTCTATCGAGAGTCACTTACATCTTCTCAGAGATCTAGGCCTTTTGCCATGCTTTAGGCCACCTATTCATTAAAAATTTTCCTTCATTAGCTAGCAATTTCATCACCAGTGATTACAGACCTTCACAGAGGTTTTGGTGAAGAGAATATTTTCATCACAGTCCTAGCTATGCGATTTCCATCTCCCACAGCAGGATTCTGGTGGAGAAGACCAGAGCTTTGCAAGTCATGCTGGGCCGCCTCTGCGGTGGAGTGCACCTCTAGAAGGGACGCATCCCAGCTTCCTTAGGGATTGCACCTCCTCAGTTGCTCCCTGGACCTTACAGCTCCTTATGATTTGCCTTGGTTTTATCTGGCAGATTTGATCAGACATAGGGACGAAGCCATGTGTCCGTCTGCATTCATACCTAATTCTGTCTTAAGATGGGGTATGTCTTGTGAACTCTTTGTTTCTTTTTCTTAAAAAAATTGAAATGCCTTTTTTTATTCTTTAAAGAGGGTAAGTTAGTGTTAAAGTATCAATTAGATATGATATTTCTAAATTTAAATGGCATGTTGATGCCATGGCTATTAGCAAGCACTTTGGTTATTCTGTGCTGGAGCAGAACAAAACAGCTGTTGGTGCTTCTTATGTCTTGGATAATTTATTAGATTTATGTAAAAATCTGTTCTCTGAGAGAATCCATTTGTGAAATGGATTGAAAATCATTGTCATTCTAAATATAATTTATAGGTACAACCTTGGTGGTTCTTTTGCTTGTGTTCATCTGGATTTTTTTCCAGATGATGATGGAGAAGGTAAATGCTACCAGAGATGCAAAAGCAGAGCTTTTTGCTCTTTGATGATTAATCTAATATGGATAATTTTATGCACAGTGGTCTCTTTTAAAATTAATTTCTGTTAACAAAGTCCTCAGTAAAGGAACTGAACTTCAGAGGATGCTATTATAGGGCTAAGCAGGCTGCACTGCAAAGGCCTTTAATAGAAAGCCACTCCCTCAATCTGCTTAAACTTTGGTGAGGATAATACGGCTTACTCCTGCTGATTTTTGATAAAACAGTAAAAGACAAACAGATGCTTGTTATGCCTGAGTCGATAAATGCACCCTATTGGTAAGTTTCTAGTGCTTGTTCAGGAATATTTGGCCTTGGGATCTGGGGAGAATTGATCTCATCACAGCTAGCAAGCAAGTTAAACACCTAAATATATTTTGATGTTTAATTTTACTTGAAAAAAATATAGCAAGGGTTAGTGCATCATAATCAGCCTAAGTGATGAATTAAAACTCCCAGCTGGTATGAGATTTCATTTATTCTTAGTTTGCTTCTGTTCTGTTGGCTTTTTTAAATGCTGGTAACATAATATCATCATATATTTGTATGATGAAGAAACCTGTTCGCTGTATGTATTACGCTATTAGCCCCTTTGCTAAGAAAGCCATTTCTCAAGATGCAAAATACACTTAATATTGCATTGCTGCAAAATAGATTCTTATTGATCCACTAAAATTTCAGCTTAAAGATTAGATTCTACTCTTTGAAAGACATAACCACTAAAACAGAATTTGAGATGGTGCTGTCTGTGTTCCGCAGGCGCAGTACATTTTTATGCTCTTCTTTTGGTGAATTAAAAACATGAATTCGTGTTTGCAACTCTGCATGTGAGTACATTATGTATATCTGTGCTTCTGGCAAGTACAAGATGGACATTAGACATGTTAGTATTTGCATTCTGTTTTCTTTTTCTAAAGACAGACTGTATGGAAGGTGTTTGTGCCTTAGTTTTGTTTAAAAGTAACATTGGGGATGGGGTTCAGGTGGCTTGCTTTTTTTGGTTGGTTGGTTGTTTTTTTTAAGTAGAAAACACCTCATGCTAGGTGTAGTGTCTAAAACCATTTTCCTAATGTTTGTTGTCAAAGCATCATCCTTTAGTAACTGCATTTGTCATAGTAAACAAAATCCTTTTATTTATAAGTTTATGATCTTGTTGCAATAGGTCCTTTATGAAAAAGTAGCCATTAGTTGAGTTTTTGTAATCCCAACTATAATGTGTATTCAGCATGTAACAGTGAAATTTAATCTAAGATTCATACAGAATATAAAAATATGCCTTCTCTAGGGATGTCCGCTCCAATCACAGAATGTGTATCTTCCTAATAATATAGTGCACTTGAAAAACAATTATATGATGTTCTATTATGTCTCAATGCGTAAGAAACGTAGTTGACTTGTAGAATAATCAATTGTATTCAGTTAGTCATGTATTTATAATTAAATCTTTCACTTGTAGGTATGCCTAAGCCCAGTTGTGCTGTGAAGTCCATGGTAGAGATCACATTAGTTCATGCTTTAGGTTCTAAATTTTAAAATTCGGCAATATCATTAACCTGCATGACATTTGGGTATGTTAGTTACAAAGTTCATTTCAGCTGATTTAAGAACTAAACTTAATTTTAAAATTCACTTGTTTCATATGACACATTGCAAAATTTTTGTTAATTTACCTACACTAACTCTGTGGTATTTTTGCTTATATGAGGTTCTTCCATGAATACCAAAAAGTGTAATAGAGCTGGAGGACTGTAGTTCTTTGCCACAACATGCTACATTAGGGGGCTGCAGGGCTTTTTTCTCATGTATAAAGGGGTATGGGTTTCATATAAGTTTGAGACTACAGTGTTTGTCTAACAATTGAAACTTCTAATGAGATGCTTGCTCAGCATATCTAGAAAATTGAGCCCAATGAAATATCTTAAAAAAGTCAGCCATTTTTGAAAATTCATAATATCTGGATTTGCCTACCCAAAATTTCAGAGAATGAATTAATTGGACAATATGCAACTTTTATTCTCCAGTTTTATTGCTGAAAATTTATTTGCATAAGCTTAAAAGAAGAAAAAAATTGTGATGTTTTGTGATTTGTGATGTTTTCTATGCCTTTCTGTGTCAGTGGCATGTTTCTAGTTTTCTTTTTTGTTTAAACATATTCATGTTGGCAAAATGGTAATATTTGAAGCGTGAAAAGTATGCATGTCATCTGAATCTGAAGTTTTGTTGGTGGCCTTTTTTACTCCTTTCTATTACATAGTGTAGTACAGATCTTGTGCTAGCTTGAGTTTAATCAATCACTGGAAGTACCTGTCTCGTTCTGCTGGCTTCTGAGTGAGTTTTGGTTTGTATACCTAAGCTACTTGCCTGATTTTGGAAGAGGCAATTCTATGTACATGCTTGCTCCAAGAAATGCAGTATTTTCTCCTCCCCATTTTCATAGTGTTTGGGAGTCACAGCTGCTCTCCACATTTAAAGGTATTGTGGAGAGCTGGAGATACTGCATTGCCACCTATCTGACTTAAGACCTAGTTCATTTATGGAAACCAATAGGCTTGTGTCTTCATACTAATTTGAATTATTTTATATAGAATAGTTTTCTTTATGGTTTTGATTTTTTTTGAAATGTAACCTAATGTATCTAGACTACAAAATATTTAACATTATTACTGAAATAAGCATATGTGTGTATACATGATGAAGTTGTTAAAATGGAAGTCTTCAATATGCAAGTAAGCTTGCAACCAGTAAATTTAGTTTTATTTCATCCTATCATGCTTGGAGTGAGTGTTGAAAGACAAACGGCCAAGCATTGCTCAGCCAGAGGGGAGAAGCACGTCATACAGCCCCCAGAATAGCATCGGCAGTAAATATGGTCATGCTGTTCTTCCCCAGGATAGACCCAGATCACATTTGTAGCACCCACCAGGTCTGCTGGTTACCGGACATTCAGGGCCTTTGATGAAACATTTACAAATGCAGCTGCAGTTTAGAGGGACCTTCTGCCCACAGCGAAGAAGCTGACATCAAAAAAACAGGAGGAAATGGGATCACAAGCCAGGGAGTTCAAACAAAACACAATTTAGGGGGAATACAAGTTTAAAAAACTGCTCCAAGATATGAACCGTCTTCTTGTTAAACTCCCTTTTCATGTTAACTTGATTATGTTTGCCACAGACTTAGAATCACTAAAGGGTGAAACTTTCGTAGAGAAGGAAAGGTGGACTGAAAAGTAGTTCTTTGTTCAACTGCCTTGGGTCACACACAGTTTCAGAGCTGGAATTAGAATGTTACTAAGAAGTGAAGTTAGATACTGAAATTAAAAAGTTTTTTTCCAGTTCCAGTTATTTCTCACTTTGTGCAATATATTGAAATAAAGTAAGATAGCCCTGAAGGTCTGTGGTAATGGCCTATCTAGCATGTTAGAGGGAAAGAATTAATTATTTAAGGTCACGAAAAAGCCCTGCCAATTTCTTCATCTTGAAAAGATAGATTATGCCCTCTGGATGTTCTCACTTCCTTGCCTCCTTGTACCTAAGCTCTACTCATATGGGCTCTTCTATTAATATAGTTTTTATGTTTTTTTAATGTTTGTATGTTGCTCTGAGGACTGTAACACACAAGTCAAAGTCTGCCTTTGTGTTTTGGCCACTGGACTTGATAGGACACTAAGGGAATTCAGCTGAGGCATCGCATCTTCTTCCAGCCCCTTCCTCCCCGCCGGTTTATGCGTCCCTGTAAAATCTGAAAAGCTTGCTTCAGCTTCTGCAGCTTCTCTCCTCTGGCTTTGCCTCTGCACCCGGTGCATTAGCTAGGGTGTTAGTGGAAAGGGTTTGTTATTTCAGACACATACCATTGCCTGCTGCCCTCGCTTCTCCCCTGCACTTGCACAGGGCATGGAGACAACTTCATACTTTCATTTGTATCAGTTACACACACAAGATTTAAATTCATCCCTTTCTCTGTACAGCCTTTATTTTTTCCTTTTTTTTTGTCAGATAACTCAGTAAATGCTACATAGCAAGTATTACTGCCTTCAGCTGGTGCTGATGTACTGTATTTTTCTTCAGAAAATCTCATTGAGCTAAATGTGACAAGAGAAGTGTGTTTTCAGAGCAGTAGCTCTGGTATTTGTTCTCTATTAGTGAGTGACGTTACGCAGTTGAGAAAAAAATCATGCCAGCGTGTTCCAGTTAGTGCCAAAAGAACAGAGACAGCAATTCAGTGCCCAGATCTATTGCTGTCCAAAACTGTATCTAGTCTTATTTATACTTTCACAAATGAGGGTCTTGCTTACAAGAGGAGGTAGGTGAATGTTGTGTTCATTTGCTGTTTGATAATGAATTTATCCAGCCGTTTTACATTCTGCTGGTCTTTTATTTCAAGCATTGAAAAGTTGAGGTATAAAGTAGTATAGATAGTTTGGAACAATCAAGCCAAAGAAGTCTGGTTTCTTAAATCCTCCTTACTTGCACTAAGTTCACTGGAAATACCTGAGTGTCACAAAGTATTTTTGTCTACAAAGCAAGAGAGTTTAGTTTCTTGCTGCTTAGTACACCTAAATCATAAATATTGATTACTAAACTCTTAAACAGTTAAACTATGTTTAAGAAAGAAGACTCATTTACAGACTTAAAGAATAATTTAAAGTGGCATCTCTTTGGATCAGGATGTGAATTAGGGGTTTACTAATTGGTATCTATTAACAGGCTAATTCTTTTGGGGCTTTTTCATCAACACATGCCAAGAGGCTGAAAAGCTCAAAGAACAATTATCAATCAAATACACAATAGCAGTTTTGTTAGTTTGAACAAAAACAGGAGAAGTAGTTTAAATCTTTCTGAAGACCTAACAAAATAGTATCCTGATGTCTGGCTGGAGAGGATGGAAGTTGTGTAACAGGAACTCTGAGTCTCCCTTTGTCAAAGCACAGAAATGAGAGCTGGTACTGCAAGTCATGCACACTGAGGGCCCTCCACTGGGAAACATCAGGAACAAAAATTCTGGTTGGCTAATAGAGATGTACTGAGAAGTGGAACTTAATGAAAAATTTTCCAGCTTTCAAAATTCAGTAAATACAGTAAATAGATGTATTGTAATTGACCACTACAGTTTTCTCTTTGTTTCTACCGTACTATAGTTTGATGACACTGCAATACTGGTGTGTAATTTCTGGAATTTAGATTAGGGGAAAAAAAATGCTAATAAGAGAAGATATTCTATTCACACTTATGGCTTCAGCCCCTCCATGAGCAATAACAAGCTGGGTTACCAAGCCAGCCTGATGATTTTCGTGTGGTGGCATGGAGCCCGCAGATGGCACAGGGTAGAAGAGCCTTCATCCCTGTTGCTGTGCTGGCACAGGGTGCTCTGGAACAGAGGATGACCTAAGCTTTTGAAAGCACTTTTTTGTACTTCCATCTAACATGGCTGTATGACTATGTCATGAAGTGAGATTTCAAAGAGGCTAATTGAAATATTTTGCTTGTTACTGTTTGTTATTTAGTCCAGCTTGCACAAAGGTAATGAGCAAACAGCAAGAATTAAGGCTGAAGTAATAAGAATTTCCAAGAAGAAATATATTTCAATGTTACTTCAGTGATTAATATTGTTAAAAGTAATGGCTCTTCCTCTGCGGCAGCTATTTTTTTACTTTTCAATGAAAATGTTTGGAAGTGCACAATAATGCTTTAAAGTGTTGTAGCACTATTTTTATGAGCAGTTGTCTGAAAAAGATCAAATGTTTAGTTTAAATTAATTTACAAATTAACTTATTAAAGTTTTCAGAACATTTTCAATATAAAGTGTAACTAGGACTTTTAAAATATTTTGAAAATTTGTTAAACTTTGGGTTTGTTTTGGGGATGGAAAGAATCTGATTTCAGTATTTTTTTAGGAAGAATCTTCTAAAATTATTTTCCACTCAAAATACTGCATGAAACTTCAAAGGACATGTCACAAAAATGTATTTAACCCCTTAGATTTCCTTAAGACTTTCTGTGCCTGGTTGTTATCCCAGTAACTAGATCTTTATATTTTACAGTGTGATTGTAGTAGAATTTGAACAGGCCTGAGACCTAATCTATCACCCATTGAAGTCATACGAATCACCCCACTAACTCCATTGGACTTCATTTCAACATTTAAATAATCTATTGTATTAGCTTAAAGTTGCATGATCTGTTTTTGTCCATAGGCAATAGGTGGAAGATACTGTTTTTTACATTCATTGTTTGTGCTGTGGTAATTTCAATGGGCAGCAAAATCCCACTATGCAAGACAGTTCTGTGCAGACATGTGATGTGATAAAAATCGAACAGCTGGATGTTAAGCACAAAGGTACAAAGCACAGGAGAACTTTTAAATAGAATTTTTACTCATGTGAGTTACACGACTAAGTTAATGTGAGGGATGGATAAGTATGTGAATTGTTCCTAAAAGCTCAGTAATGATCAAGTTCCTGACCCAGCATATTACATATATGCACAGAGGCAACAAACATGGGCAAGGAATTAAAAACGTGGTTTACATCTTTTGAATTTGGCTGATATGTTAGATTTTATAATTTAAAGATGCTGTTTACATAAAAGCTTGAGAAGTGATAGACTGGATAAAGCTGTAATGATAATACCCAGATTTTAAAATTTATAGCTAAGAAATTGCCCTTTTTGCACCTTATTTAAATATAATGCATTTATTTGTGTACTTGATTAAAAGGACTGATATTTCAGGAAAATTTATTCCAATCATCAAAACTGTTGGAATTTTTATACCATTGGAACATTTAATATTTTTGTTAAAGCTCAAGAACTGGAAATGTAGGAAATTTTGAATTAGGCTTACTATAAAACTATTAAGAATAGTTTTATATAAAATATTAACTATTAAGCAGTGTTTCTGAAGTACTGACATATTAAACTCCTTTTGCATGAAACGGATCGGACTATGGCATTTAGGGAAAACTTTGCCAGAGTTTTGTGGTGAAATCCCTGAAGAAACCCTAGTATGATATGGTCAAGTAACTTTGAGAGTGACTAAATAAGTTCTATTAATACATAGACTTTGTTGGATGTAAAATGGTAACTCAGTAATTATATTGCTTGAGAATATGCATCACCTATCTAGAATTACTTAAGTTGGCATTCCTCCATGATTTTATACACAGTTAAATTCGGGCATAGATAGTCTCAGCTGTGACTGTTGAGATGTAACTTTGCTCTCGCCATTTCTAAAGAGTTGCTTATCTAATTCATCTGTCATATTAAAGGCAGTTCTTGTGTCAGTATTAAATCTCACCTGAATGTCTGAATTCAATGCTGTGTCCTTTTGACTCATGTCATCACCAGTAATGCAGCATCTGCAACAGGAATTTAGCCAATAACAGCTGATGACAGAAGGTTCAGAATAAAACCTGTCTTACTTTCCCAACAAGTATTAACTCCTGCACTGTCAATTAGGCCAGTTCTGCACTTGGAACTAAAGCAGTGCATTTGTTCATGATGCATACACAGAATCCAGCTAATTTTCAGCTATAATGGCTATGGCTGCATAGAAAATAAGAAAAAAGTGAGGGTTTTTTTGTTTTGGTTGTCCTCTCTCCCTCTTTCCCCCTTCCCGGTAATATAATCAAACTTGGGATTTTTTTTTTCTTGTCTGTTTTTCACAAATAATCGATCTGTTAAGAAAGATACTGGTTTGTTTTGTTTTTTTGGTTTTTTGGTTTTTTTTTCTGCTTGCATCAATCACTTTAATGACACATCTGGCCTAGATGTTTCCTGACAATATCATGGAGTTAATGATGAAGTAAGCAAGAAAACCGATTACCAGAATACTGATTTCCAGATCTTTGAACTAATTTCTACATCTCCTTATTAAGTTGATTTTAGTACTGCTGATCCATTAGTATTACCTGTAAATGTTATTTTCTTTCCCTGATGTAAAAAAAAACCCAGACTTGTAAAGGGGTGTATATATATTATTCATAAGTATGTACAGGATGCTAAAAAAGGCCGAAGAGAGGTCATGTAGAGAAACACGACAAGAATATTGATATGGTCAGAAAAGTGATACAGCACACAGTGCTAGCGGTCTGCTTGTGATGGCAACATGCCAAGATGCTGGCCAGATTTACAGTTGGTGGCTTTGTGCCTTGTGCTGCTTTTGTATTCATGATATTTACACATTAAAAAGTAACTTTACGGAGACTAACTTTCATTTCAGTCATGTAAAGCTTTGTGTAAATGCAAGTGGAACAAGGTTTTCCAGAATGCTGTGAGCTTTTTCATAACCTGGCCCTTTTGCTTGCTTTTCTTCGTGTATGAGAAGGCAGAGGTGCTTGGAAGCAGACACTAGTGGATGGATAGGAACTCATCCTGGGGAAAAAGGCATCAACTCCTTTCCTCCCTCAGCGTCTCCTGAAGAAGGTACTTTGCATCGTATTTTTGGAAAAGGGAGGCCTCGTGTGGTGAGTCGTGAGAACAGCTGTTAGGCAAGCCAGGACTGTAAAGATGGGCATCCTGGTGGTATTTCATAGCAGTACTGATGGCTGGATTGAAGGAAGGAGAAGCACGCGAGTATGGTTTCAGCTGTTCTGTTACTGGACAGCTATCAGCTGAGGTCTGTGAGCAGTCTCTCATCATGCCTGAACTTCTGAGGAGATTATTTTGGTTTGTGACTATGGCTGGAAGTAGTCTCTGGAGAAGGCACAGGGCTGCTTGTGCGCCTACTCGTGTGAATAGTGCAGGGCTGGAACCTGTCTCTTTGTTTTTTCTCATTTGATTCACATGATTTGTCCATTTCCTTGTCTCTTTCTTAGTGACTTAAATCCACTCCCTTGCTTAATTAGTCAAAATTTCCCCTAAACTTAATTGTACTTGTTATCGGATGTAGCTCTTGATATACTAGGTTCAGGTCTTAAGGTATTAATGGTGGAATCTATCTGGTATTATAGAAATTGCCTGTGGGAGTGGGTTGCCAGGTTCACCTGAAGTAGCTGCCTTTATTGTGGACTAAGTAGTCAGGATGAAGAGAACAATATTCTGGACTCTGTAATCTAACCATGGTTTTAGTTTCCTCATCTCCCCAGTACAGCAAATAGTGTGTGACAGAGTTACTATCAGTGATTGCATCCTCTAAACTGTTGACCCCACCTGGGTTCAGCCCTGAGGTCCCAGCATAACGAAGACATGGAACTGCTCAAGTGGGTCCAGAGTATGGCCAAGAAGATGGAGGGCTGGAGCACCTGTCCTGTGGGGGCAGGCTGAGAGAGATGGGTTTGTTCAGCCTGGAGAAGAGAAGGCTCTGGGAATACCTTGTAGTGGCATTCCAGTACTTAAAGGGGAGCTACAGGAAAGATGGGGGAAGGCTTCTTATCAGAGAGTGTGGTAATAGGATGAGGGGTTATAGCTTTAAACTGAAAGAGCGTAGATATGGATGAGATATTAGGAAGAAATTCTTCACTGTGAGGGTGGTGAGGCAGTGGCACAGGTTGCACAGAGAAGCTGTGGCTGCCCCATCCCTGGCAGTGTTCAAAACCAGGCTCAATGGGGCTTTAAATAACCAGATCTAGTGGAAGGTGTCCCTGCTCGTTGCAGGGGGTTGGAACTATATATGATCTTTAAGGTTCCTTCCAACCCAAACCACTGTGTGATTCTGTAATCTCCTGGGTGAGATAGAGAGGAAGCTTTTTCTGACAATTGAAGCTAGTGTGTGTTACCAGATGCTTCTAGGACCGTATCTTACACACACACACACAAAAAAAAAAACAAAACCAAACCAACAGCAAACAAACAAATGACACTCCTCCCCAGCAGAAAAAAAAAAAAAAACACACCAAAAAAACCCCAAAAAACAACCCAACACCAAACCCCGAAACCCTGCTTGCAAAACTGTTCGAATTTATATTTTTGTCTAGAAAAAAAATAATTGAGAAGCCTTGTCTTGTGAGATTGAAAGCACACGGGGGGCTAAAGACGTGTATTATTCTAGAGCTTTATTTCTTATTGCTATAACTTAAGGGTATTTTGCAGGAAGACTGTTTATTCCCATAAGGCCTAATTCAGGATGTCTTCTGGTAATTCTTATATTTTTTTCCCCAAGTGCGTGAAGCCAGTGTCCCTGAAATTCACAGTGGAAATACTTGTTCGGGGGAAAAAAAAAAAAAAGGAAAGGATAAAACCAATACAGAGGAAATGCTGCAATGTGACCTTTTTACCGGCGCATCTACACTTCCGCGCTGCCCTAGGGGATGCTGTGGATGGTTTTGCAGGCGGCTGCCCCTTAGAAAGTGCCGTCCTCCGAGCAGCGCGGGGAAAGAAGGGAGTTCTCCTCACCCCCCGGCCATACCCGCTTGTTTTCATAGCCAAAAGCCGGCCGAGGCGGGGTAGGCGCAGGCCTCCTGCTCCGCCCGGCGCGGCGCAGCGCAGCGCATCCCTCCGAGCCGCACCGCGCCGCCCGCCATGGCGACGCTGGTGCTGTACCACTGGACGCAGTCTTTCTCCTCGCAGAAGGTGAGGGGGGAGCCGGGGAGGGGGGACATGACGCGGCGGCCTGCAGCGCCCGGGCTGCGTGGCGGGGGGAAGAGGGGGTACCTGGGGCAGGGCCGCGCCCGTCGGCTCCATAGGCTAGGGGCGGCTGCGCGGGCAGTGCCTGTGCTGGGGTAACCCCGTGGTACCGCTGCAGGTGCGGTTGGCAATAGCCGAAAAAGCCCTTAAATGCGAAGAACACGATGTAAACCTGCCGCTGAGCGAGCACAACGAACCGTGGTTCATGCGCTTGAATTCCTCTGGAGAAGTACCTGTCCTGATCCATGGGGAAAACATCATTTGTGAAGCAACGCAGATCATTGATTACCTGGAAGCAACCTTTGTTGATGGTAATAACTGTGGGCATTCTCGATGTGAGTCATAGAATCACAGAATACCAGGTCGGAAAGGACCTCGATATCTGGTCCAGCCTTTCTAAGCAAAGCATGACCTAGACTAGATGTCCCAGCACCCTGTCCAGCCAGATCTTAAAAGTGTCCAAAATGAAATCCTTCCCTGCATACCCATAGCATGCAGTTGTGTTGGTGTCAGCTCCATACTGTTATGTGTTAGTTTGTTCAGGACCAGAAAACGTTTATGGTCTCTCAAGAGGCTTTCGTAGTGGTAGTATGGGATAAACCCACATCCCTTTAATATGAACTGAAGGCCTTCCAGCATCTTTACAAGCAGCTGTAAGTAAAAACCTACCACTGTCCTCCTTCCTCTTGGGGAAGGATGGAGAATTCAGTAAGGGTAGTGCTGCACTGTGGTGAGACTGCAGTGAAAAATAATGGGTTGAACAGAACTGCACAGCTGGTGTGGTGGGGCAGGTCCTGCTTTTCTGTGAGAAGAAAAGAAAGATGTTCAGTTCCAGAATAATCTTGGGTGGAAAAATAGAGTATTTTTGGAGCCAGAATGGAGTGAAGAGGGAAAAAAAGTAGGAAAAAAAAGCCTCAGAAGTGGTCACATGCAGGCCTTTAAAACTCTTTGTAGTGACAAAATAGGCTGGCTCAATTTTTGAAGGAAATGCAGAACTGTAATTTTTTTAGGTGTGAAGAGGCAGTGCTTTGTGTTTCAGGGGTTTAGCACTGCAATTTCTAAGGCACAAAGAAAATTTCATTGTTGGGTGAAAATTATTTGTATTTAATGCTGGTGTCCTCATCAAATGAGGAGTCTGGGCCCAGGTAGATCGAGGGCAGAGTAGAACTCAGTGGTGTGCAGAATATTCTAGTATACTGTGAGAGGGATAAAGGGTTGTGTGCCACAGTCTCTCATTCCTAGAAGTACAAAATAGATGCTGAATCTGGTTTTCTGATTTGAAGGCCTCTTAAATATGTGTTTATGTGGGTTGCTGCATAGGAATTGGAATTATTAAAACATTTCAAAATTATGTATGCGTATACACCTTTCCCTGACCTCTGATAGCTGTTAAATTACGGCAGGGAACAAGTGAAGCTTCCTTAGCTATGAGCACGTCATCTGTGCTGGTTGGACATAACTGAAGCAACTTCAGAAATACTGCTTTTAGTCATTTACATGGTTCTTCTGTTCTTAACTTCATGTTTAACTTTGTATTGCAGAGGGAGTACCAAGATTAATGCCAGAAGAAGGGAGCATGTATTATCCAAGGGTGCAGCACTATAGAGAGCTTTTAGACTCCTTGCCTATGGATGCCTACACACATGGCTGCATCCTGCACCCTGAGTTAACAGTGGACTCCATGATTCCAGCCTATGCTACCAGCAGAATTCGTAGTATGTACTGGTATAGCTCTGAATGCCTATCAGTTAGTAGGTTGTTGCGCTGTGTTCATTTTGCATCTTCAGTGCACCTTAAGCAGAATATGTGGAGCATGTATATTTCCAGTTCTGGCTGCAGTTCTTGGTAACTTGTGCATATACTTTTTATTAATAGTGTAGTCTGTTATGCCTTGAAAACTGGAAAGAGGAAGTGTCATTTTTGAGGTGTCTGTGGAATTAATTTCCCTAATGATTGAAAATGTGTCTTGTGCATAACAGAAAATGGCAACTGTGATTGCTGTATTTTATTTTCTGATCTTGCTGTTTATGCTTATAAAGCCATTTCTAGGGAACAGCTCTACTACTGCTTACATCCAACCACTACACTGAAGGAGACACTTCTTTTTATGTTTGTAAACTTGTAATAAGTTTAACTATTAAATTAAAGCAATTGCTTTTCTCTCAAAGTGGTGCAAATGCAAATTTGCCTCAATGAAACAGAGCCTGTTTATCTAATATGTAATAGGCAAATCATCAGGCCCTTTTTGTTTGAGGAATGTACTAGTGTCAACTTGGTGCCAGGAGTAGGGAGGAAAAAATAAAGTGTGAAGAATTAAGTATCATGGGCTCATCAGACCAATGGAAATTGTTTAAGCACAATTTAAACTAAAATCCTGGGTGAAAATAATGCAACAGTATAAAATCAGGATGAAGGATGAACCAGTGGTCTGGTGGAATCAATGGTGAAATGTTCTTTGACTTCCTTGGGATGAGTATTTTACCTGATGGACTTTTAAATACATACCCGTTTCCCATGAAAAAAATATGTAAAGGGCAGATAACTGTAGATTAATTATGTTGCCCAATCCTCCTTATAACAGAGAACCTCCTGAAATGAGCTCCAGTATGAAATCCAGTAATTTGCAGAAATGCATAGTTCAGTGATACTCAGAAAAATCCTTGGCAAATAATCTTTCAGTTGTTATAGCTATTTTGTTGTTGTTGTTGTTTTGTTTTTCCCCTGGGTTTAGACAGCAGATGCTGTTCACATAGCCTGCTTTCTTAATTTGAGGCATTTTTTTAACAGCTCTTGATGTTCCTAAACAATTCCTGTGCTTGTTCAAACCCAGATGGTTTAGTTTCCAGCTTTGAAAAGCTGATCTTTTTGGGAGTGTTAGATATAATAAGCCACCAGCCAGTTACAGGTTACGTTAATGCATGCCAAATACCATTAAGTAATTAATTACATAGATAAGATTTTAGTTGTGTGATTACATCCTCCAATTTCTTCATATACTTTGTTGAAAGATGGTTTTCACAGTCATGTCAGGTTAAAATAAAGAATATATAAAACAGTGAGTTCATTATTCTCTAGCATGAATTTTTTAATCAGTTTAATTTATAAGACTTAATTGGAACTAATCTTAATTATCAAGTACAAGTGAGAGTATTCTAGGTCTGTAAGTATGGCATTTTCAAACAAAGACCCATTTTAAGGAGAGTAAAGGCTATACACATGTAGTAGAAATAAGTAAAATTATTTTAATTTTTTCACATAATTATTTCTTTAAATCGTGTAATGAATGTTTTTCTAGAACAACCTTGTACTCCATAATGAACATTTCCAAAAGGGATCACAGATTTTGGTGTCACATTTTTAGCTAACTGAAAATACCTTGGTTCCATGTTCAGTGGTATTTAGGCTTTTGCTGTGGAATTATGCATGTGACCTACACTGATGTGCAGAAGATCTCAGTATGGGCCTGTCTGCACTTTCACAGCATGAAAAGTGTGTTAGGAACCCAGGAAATGAGATGCAAAAACAGCAGAGACCAAAGGTGCTTTAGTAGAATTTCATGGACTTAGCACAGATTTTGGTAGGGAAATGGTTTTATCTGAGTAAGAGAAAAATATTAACAAGAATTTCTCATACTTGCCTGGCAGATAACCACTTCATACGACTCATTACAAACTGGTGAGCAGATGTGGTGAGGTCAATTTATGCAGCAGTTAAGTTTTCCAATATATGATGCTTTTGAATCCCAAGTTGGTGGTGATGCTTCATTGAAGTACCACTTCCCACTTCTTTGGTGTGATATTTGTACACAACCTATTGATCTGTTTCTGTGGATTGCATTATGGGCACATTTGGATATCTGATGTTGTTCCTTTGTTTTTCTGTGTCAGGCCAAATAAGTAACACAGAATCAGAGTTGAAGAAACTTGCGGAAGAAAATCCAGACCTTCAAGATGCCTACATAGCAAAACAGAAGCGCCTTAAAGTAAGAAAACTCTTTATATTCCCCCCTTTATTATGAGCTTGTTATTGTCAGGCTCCTTCTGTCACAATGTAAGTATTTGTTTTGCCTGTCATTACCAGTAATGCCATGCAGTGGTTTAATCCTACAAGGCATGAAGCAGTCTATCCCTTAGATCAGCTACACACTTCCGTGTGTGCTGAAGTACTGGACTGATCCCACTGATTTCACAGGTAAGTATGTATCTGGTGTTGGGCTGTTGAGTACTATCCAAATGGTATCCAGCTGACTGTGTGGAGAAAATAATCATGTTTTATAAATAAGCACCGTAGTATTAAAGTTTCTGTGATGGAATTATAGACTCTGTACAATGATTAAAACACTAACCTGCATATATGTTTAGTCTAAGCTGCTGGATCATGATAATATAAAATACCTAAAGAAAATACTGGATGAACTGGAAAAAGTTTTGGATCAGGTTGAGACTGAATTGCAGCGGCGAAATGAGGAAACACCAGGTAAGGAATTATTCTTCCTAAATCCTGTTGGTGCTTATGTTTGGGGAGACAGAATAAACTTCTTCACAGCACCATTATAGAACTGGTTTCAATGCATCCAATTTGATACTTTTAATATATACTGATCTAACATCACAGGAGGGATTAATGCTGTTTTAAATACTAGTTTAGTTTACTGCTGCAGTGAGTTCTCACTGTCTTATGAGAGTGCTTGATCACACTTTCAGCATAGTGAGTGTAATTAGCTGCACAATTTTGCAGTATTTTAGCAACAAAATAAGAAAAACCTTAACTATGTAATGTTATTCTTGATGTAGTTGTAGGCCTTACTTCACTAGAATGATTGCAACTTTAGTGTTTAACACAGGTTTATTACAATCTTGTGTAAATACTGTCCTGATGTTTGTGGTATGTGCAGAATTAGCAATTTGGATAAGTGTTCTAATCATTAAGCAACTCCTCTCCCCCACCCTCCTGGAAAGCAGTGGTGTTTACCTGCCACCCACCCAAATGAAAGTCAAATTTTGTTTAAATGGGATTAGTCTTCTGCTTCTTCAGAGTCTGATCCAACTTCCAGTAGTGCAGATAAGAATCCTTTCTCTGACTTCACTGGGAGCTGCATGAAGCATTAGTCAATATCACCTACATCTGCTTGAATCACTAACTCTTTGCATTTGGCTCTATAAATAGCTGTTATAGTAGTTATCAGTTACTATCAAGACAGTAGATTTGAACCAGCAATTGAAAATCTAGGTTAAATTTTCTACTGGCACAGCTGTGAGTCATAGAAAATGTTCTAACTCACAAAGAATGGTATGATTTTGTTCAGCAAACTAAGTCTGTCGCCATTTCCAGCAGCCCATTTGCTTTCTATGCTAAATAGCCTTTCCAATGAGTCAACTGATACAGTATCAATGAGCTTATGGAAACCACCAGAATCACAGGCTGTTACCTGCCTCTTGAATTTTGTCTGAGGTACTCACATTTTTAAGGTTTGTGACCAATGCTGCTTCAGGTCCTGGCCAACCTCTGAGCTTCTGCTTCTCTCGCTACCACTCCAATCACTCATTCACTTACTGCTGCTGCCACAGCAGGCATCTTTCTTTCGCACAGGTTAGGTTCTTTGATCTTCCTTTCCATCATCTTACTTACTTAATGCACTGGATGAATCCTTAGGTATCATTTCAGCAACATAGGATACGCACTTTCTCTGCAGAGGCCTTTCTTCCAGACCTGCATAACTGACTGAAATAAACTAGTACCAGCAGTGTGCCAGACTGTCGCTTTCCTCTGGTGGCAAATGAGTTCAAAGGGACATTGCAAAATTTCTCTGTTTCCCCAGAGGTGCTGCTGAATGTTCATACCAGTGGTTTTTGTGCCAGTTGTGTGGGAAGAACTGCAAAAGGTTGCAAATGAGGAGGAAACGGCATAGTCCTGTTTGAGATGTAGGTTAGCATGCTGGCAGCTATGCTAGCTACCGAATTTCATATCCTGGGTTTCAAAACCTCTTGGTGTAGCCAGCATAGGTCAGCCCTTTCAGGTGGTGGTGGTTCAGATCACTGAGATGTGATGCTGCCTGGCAGTGCCTTCTGTGAGCCATCCCAGGAAAATTCACCTTTTTCCTTTGACTGGAGAGGGAGCCTGGGATCTCCATCTGTGCTCTTGACTAATGGTGGGCAGGGTGAATATCCACAGAATCACAGAATGGTTTGGGTTGGAAAGGGCCTTAAAGATCATCTACTTCCAACCCAGGGATACCTCCCACTAGGCCAGGTTGCTCAAAGACCCATCCAACCTGGGCTTGAACACTGCCAAGGATGGGGCATCCACAACTTCTCAGTGTAAAAAAAGCCCATGGAAGGACAGGTGGACAAACTCTTGTCTTCTTGCTGAGCTAATGTGTTTGGTGCAGGTCAGTCATCTGATCCATTTACTTTTGATTTAAAAGTCTCCAACAAATTGACAGTGTTTGAGTGAATGCCATAGAGCTGAGTGGGATCAGCAAGATGATGAATGCTTCAGACAAGTGGTAGCTTTTCAATAGAAGCTAAACTGCCAGCTTCCTTTCCACTCCTGTTTAATTTAATCCAGATTTCAGAAATGTAGTTGAGGAAAATAAGTGTTTACTGTGGGTTTTAATTTTTGGACCTAAAATGCATCTCTTTTTTCCTCAACAAATGTAGGCCAAGCTGCTGAGCCTAAGACTTTAGAATATTGTGTGAAGAATATACAGGGATTAGGGAAATGTTCATTGATTATAGCCTTGTTTTAGCTGAAGTGTTGATGGTGTTTATTAGACAGCATTTTAAAATAGCACTAAACTAAGTGCTAGCACATGGGGCTTCTTTGTGGCTTGTATTCCATTAGCTCCTAATTCTTTATGTTTTATCTCTACTTAGAAGATGGAAATCAGCCTTGGCTCTGTGGTGATTTCTTCAGTCTGGCAGATGTATCACTTGCTGTCACATTACATCGCCTGAAGTTTCTGGGATTAGCAAGAAGAAACTGGGGAAATGGAAGGCGGCCCAACTTGGAAGCCTACTATGAGCGTGTCCTGAAGAGAAAAGCATTTTGCAAAGTTTTAGGACACGTCAACAACATATTAATCTCAGCTGTGCTGCCAACAGCGTTTCGTGTGGCCAAGAAAAGAGCTCCCAGGGTTCTCGGCACCACCCTGCTGGTCAGCATGCTGGCGGGAATGGGTTATCTTGCTTTCATGTGTCTCCGGAAGAGGTTTACCAACGTGATACTACCATTTAGAACCAGGCAAAGTTATTTTTAGACCCATCTGTCCCTGGTGGCGAGTGGAGGGCATCTCTACCTGCCCCTGGAAAATATCCCAAGTAAAATATAAACATAGAAGAAAGATTATGTCTGTGAATTAGAACATTGTCACACAGTAATCATCTCTTGCTATTGTAGAATTGGATTTGCAATGCTGAGATACTTGGAAAACATATGTGGGAGGGACAACAAAGGAAAGAAGAGACTTTCTCTTCAGACAAGGACCTGTAAGGGCTGTGACAGTGCTTTGTTAAAGTGGTGATTGTCTCTTTTATGCAGTAGCTGACCTAATTATAATGCTTTTATTTAATAGATATGCAGCAATGTGGCAGCTTTTCAGTGCAGGTGAAATGCATTACTGTGCAGAAACCAGCATTGTTGAAATACAGAAAGTAGCACTTAAGTAGCTGGAGTAGGATTTAAGTGGAACATAGGCTCTGTGCCTGGTGTGTGCTGGAGTGAGTGTCTCTGTACTGATGAATGTCTACTGATTTGCAGCTGGACCTTTAGGAATGTTTTAAGAAGTAGTCTTGTGGAGCCACTTTTGTCACTGTATGTTCATGCACCAGTGCAGGAAGAGACCTGAAACGGATATTATAGAATCATAGAATACTATACCTCAAGGATCATCTGGCTTTCTTGGCAAAAGCATAGTCTAAAGAAGATGGCCCAGCACTCTGTCCAGCTGAATCTTAAAGTGTCCAGTGTTGGGGAATCCAACATTTCCTGGGGAGATTATTCCAATGACTGTTCTCATTGTGAAAAATTTTCCTCTTGTGTCTAGTCAGAATCTCCCTAGGAGTAACTTGTACCCATTACCTCTAATCTTTATCATATGATTCCTTGTAAAAAGGGAGTCTCCATCTTTGTAGCCACCCTTTAAATACTCACAGTGATAAGGTTTCTCCTGAGCCACCTTTTCTCCAGGCTGAACAAGCTCAGCTCTCTCAAACTTTCCTCATACAACAGCCTTCCCAGTCCTTTGATCATCATAGCAGCCATTCTCTCCAGCTTGTCCACATCTTTTTTGTATTGCAGGAACATGGTATTCCAGGTGTGACTTGAAGCACTGAGTGGGAAAACAACATCGTTATCTCTACTGGGAATACCCTTGTTGATGTAACCCAGCATCCTGTTGACTTTCTTTGCTGCAGCTGCACACGGTTCACTTATATTGGGCTTGCTGTCCACCAGGATCCTCAGGTCTCTTTCCACAGAGCTGCTCCCCAGATGGATAGATTCCAGCCTGTGCTGCACTCTTAGAGATTGTGTTTACCAGGGGGCAAGACCTTACACTTGTAATTGTTGAAATTCAAAAGGTTCTTGTTAGCCCACTCTTCCTGCTTATCGAGGTCTTCTTGCAGGGTAGCTCTTCCTTCCAAAGTGTCCACTTCCTCACTCAGTTTGCTACCATTGGCAAACTTAACAATGGTGCATTTGATCTCATCATCCGGATAACTTATGAAGACACTGAACAGTGTTGGGCTCAGTATTGATCTCTGAGGGACGCCACTAGTGATAAGTGCCAGTTCAAAAAGGAGCTCTTTGCCACCACCCTCAGGGTGTGATCAGCTAGCTCCCCACCCACTGCACAGACCACTCGTCAAGACAATAACATGACAGTTTCTCTAGGAGGCTTTGGGAAACCATATTGAAAGCCTTGGAGAAATCCAGGTAGGCAAAGTCCACAGTTCAGTTTGCCCCTGTTGAATTCGTGCTGGCTTTTCCCAGTTATGTGCTTGGTTTGACTTGTGATAGCCCACAGGAGGATTTGTTCCATAATCTTCCCAGGGATTAATGTAAGATTGATGGACCTGTAATTTCCAGGATCCTCCTCTGGCCCTTCCTATAGATAGGGTGACATGAGCCTTCTTCCCGTCTTCTGGGATATCTCCCAGTCTCCATGACTTTTCAGAGATATTGACAGCAGCCTTGCAATGACATCACTTCTTGACATATTGTCAGTGCCCATCAATCTGTAGAGGTCAAGCTCCTGTAATAGTTCATACAATAACTCGTCCTTCACTGATGGTGGATCTGTGTCTCTATCCACCTGGATTTCAGATCCCAAGACCTGGGGGCCCAACGGTGCTGGTAAAGACAGAGGTGAAGAAAGTGTTGAGAATCTCTGCATATTCAGTCTTGGTAACTAATTCCCCTTTCCTGCTTAACAGCAGGCCAGTATTTTCCTTTTGTTTATGCTTCTTAATGTACCTAAAGAACCCTTCCTTGTAGTTCTTGACTCCTCTGGCAAGTTTCAGTTCAAGCTGAGCTTTTGCTTTTCTAACTGAGTCACTGCACACCCTGGAAATGCCCTTGTGTTTCTCAATAGTTATTTGTCCACTTCTCCATCTCTAGTATGTCTTGTGGTTTTGAGCAGACATCAGTGATTTGTGGGCCACATGAGTGAAATTCTCCAGCGACATCAGCAGTCAACAGATGCTAGGCTTCTGCTGAAATACAAATGGGAGTGAAAAACCTGAAACTTGTCTTTTGAAAGCTTTTTGGGTAGGCTTTGGCTCAGCCAGGTACCCAGCTCAGCTGCGAGCTGTGACTGAGTCAAACCAAACTATCTATCTCAGTGCACATTTACTGCTTTCATTGGGGTGGCTTAATAGAGTTGTCTCCATATCAGTGTCCCATGTACCCTTTCCTGTTTCCACTCTGAACACTAGCTGTATCTTGCACACTACTTGGCTATGTTAGCAATGTCACATGCCTCTATAAAATGTTTGCCCACAATGTGCCACAGCCAACTAGAAAATGTATGCACAACAATGCATTTTGTAGAAGTAGTTTAAAATAGTTCACTATCTTTCAGTCTGGTTAGGTAGCCTAGATTGAAGGTGGAACTGTAGTTTAGCAATCTGTTTACTTACAGAGAGGTGTCATATTGGTGGTAAGTGAAAATATATGTCAGTTTGGAGACATTATTTGTACTGCAGGTTTTTTGCAAAGCTGCACTCTTGTAGCACATAGGAAAGGTGTAGAAAAACACTTTGGTTACTTCCCACTACTCAGCAGATGCTGAGAGTTTTATTAGGTTTGAAATGATCTCCCAGTTCAGTGAGAAGTGCATAATTACCTGGAATAGACTTTGAAACATTTTGCAGCAAGAAATCAGTTGGGAAGGGCTGAAAATTCTCATGACAGTATAGTAAGATTTTTGTATTCTTGATGAATGTCTGAAAGCCTCAGAATTTTGTTTACAAGCTGTAGATAACTGCAACAAGCAAAACTTAGCTTTAAATAGCCTAAGAACATTTTAGATCCAGTGCTGGTGGCATTGGTCTTTCTGCATACAGCAGAAAGAAGATCCTCTCTGAAGTCTGCTGGAGAGAACTGAGGCAGTTTCTGTCTGGGCAGTCTCACCATCTAGCACATATCAAAATGGATAAAATTGTTGAATACTCCTACTCATAATTTAATATTGTGCTAGTTGTCTAGCAAAAGACAATCTAAATCTCATTGCTCCTTTTCAGTAACAACAAACACCTAAGAAACAATGCTTTATTTCATTTGTTAAAAGGACAGTTTTATATAATTCTATTTCATGACCCAGTTGTCCTCAAGAACTTGTTGAATTAAATATGCTCTATTTATAAAAGCTTTAGAGTAAGCTTAATCCAACAGTACTATTAATGTGCTGGCAGCTTCAACTGAGTTTGTTGTTTGTGTATTGCAGTTCATCTGCATTTACTTGTAACAAACAAATTCCACTAAGTTTGACACAGAGTAAGGCCTGTAACTTAATGCTTCCATGGCATGTGTTCCTGTCAGGCCATCTGTAGAACATAATCTGATCAAGTCAGGGTAAAATTCAATATATATGATTTAGCTTTCTTTAGAATTGATTTATATTTTACTTTTTCTTTCCTCTTTTTTGATGCATTAGTTATAAATAAGAACACTTATATTCCCAGAGGTGTGCCAGTTTAGTTCACACTAGCAGTCCTGTGGGCTGTGGTACAAATTATCAATGAAACAGTTCTACTTCCTCCCAGACCTCAGTGGTCTCTGCGCTGCCAGGAGCTGCAGATACTGTTGGGAAGGAGTGAAGTGACCACCAGATGTCAGTAGTCCTCCAGGGCTACATTTTGGCATGCGTCTGAAACGCGCAGGAAAACACTACTTTTCACAAACATAATGTGATCTCAGTGTAAGATGGATGTGAGCATCCTCTTCAGACTGGTAGTCTCTCAAGAGCTCTTGAAACAACTGCTTTGGTCTATCACAGATTGGTTCTCTGATGCCTGTCAATTATACTTGTGTGTAGTTTCTACACTGGATAAATAAGAGGGCAAAGTTGAAATAATATTTCACATTAAAATGAATGTTACTGAACAGCAATTAAACTTGTCTGCAGGAATGAATGTGGATAAAACTTGTACTGTGGAGAAGTTTGGATCTCTGGGTTAATTCATGTTTGTTACTTCAACTATTTGAAGCCTCCTTATTTTCACTGCCCTGAAGTACTCTGTGCAACATCAATTTCTGTACAGGTGTCAGGAAAAGGCTTATCCATGATTAAATTCCTCAAAATAGGATAAGATTTAGAAGCACATACGCTGTATTTCGCTCTTTGCGCAGGAAAGCTTTTGTGTGGTGCTTGTAAAGTTTCTTCTCAGCCTGCCTTATTTTCTTTGCTGTGGTACCTCTTTTTACTATTTAGATTGGATACACAAGCCATCTTCTGGTTTTCATTTCCTGTTTGTTCTCATATTATGCATCAGATATATTTCATATCTTTTTATGTGGGACCTGCACAATAAACACTGATTCAAGACCACTTTCTAGGCTGTTTTATGTCTTCAGTAAAGCAGGGTACATTTGAAGATCACAGAGCATTGTTGAAAGGAGTCTGATTCTGTTCAAGGAGAAAAGCCTCTGCTACTTCAGTTGAAAAGGTGGTCAGCAGGTTACCTTGCATGTATTTTGGAACAACAGTTAAAATGATGGTTTTCTTTGGTTGTCTGTCTGAGCTGTATATGCATGAAGCTCAGCAGAAGACATTTAACAATGCAAAAACCCCCAAACAACCACATTTAAAGAAGGAAGGAAAGCACTTCTTGTGTTTTCAATAATTCTTACTAAAGAAACCCCTCACTTTCCTTCTGAATATGACCCCGATTCTTGGCTTACATTGTAGAGCTCCAGAAGCTGGGGCTCCTTACTATCAGGTGCATGACAAGCATGTAAGCTGCGTCTACACTGACGTTATCCTTAATGGGACCAAGCAGTGTGTCCTGACCTGTGTTAGTGTCTCCATAAACGTTTAGTTTTGGGCTTTTTTTGGCCTTGCACTGTAGCAGTCTGCATTGGACCTCCTTTCTTGTAAGCAGAAGAACAGACAGCAGTACTTGAGGCTTGCATGCAGTGCCTCTTGCTATTTGAAAGTTGTGAGAGCTGCTAGGATCAGGTAGACAGCTGGTCAGGTTTGAGTTCAGGGAGATTATAACCCCTGTGGTCTGTGACCAACCTCTAGGTATCCTTAATGTTAGCATTAATCAGAAGTATACACAGAGCCATTGCTGTGAAAGGCTTACGTCTAAACAGGGAAGAGGAGCAAGAGTGAATGGGAAGGTAAGTACAGCAAGTAAAAATAACCTCGTCCAGGTTCACACAGCATATGTCTCCTTCTGTATATCACATTTTTAATGGCATTTTTTACTTAAGTCTTAATTTTTTGAGAGCTGCTAAGGTTTAGAGAGCAGATTGGCATGCCCTAATTCCTGGGGATTAGAGATAGAAATAGCTAGCTCCACTACTTCTCTCCCACTTTCTAACTGAGGCCCAGTGTACTCTGCAATACAGATAATTCTTTCCTGAGGTCTCATTATTAAGTTTATCTCTCTGTTTAGCTGATGTTAGACAAATAGGTGTAAGGTTATGCTGAGGCAATTTATAAGATGTGCTAAGGAAGTCAAAAGCATGTAGAAAAATCCCAAACAAAATATGGTGTTTTGTTTCTACTTTCTTTAAATTTTTAGTTTTGGTGCAGTACCAAGTCACAAAGTCAGGGACTGACTTCCGGCAGGAAATTCCAGAAGCCAGAGTTCTTACACTACTGTTAATCCACTCATACAGTACTTCAGTAGCATTTTTATTTCTGTTTTTCTTTCTAAGTTACAATCAGAGTGCTTTATTTGATGTGAAGTTAAAAATGTTCCACCATAAAATAGTTAAGCTGTGGATAAATTTAGTGTTGTGGGAAGAATCTGCTGGAATTTGCAGAATTTAAATTCTAGCTATTTCCATCTTAGCTTTAGATCAACATTATTTTTTTTAACCAAAGTTTAAAATACTTATAATGGTATAAAAGTGTGTTGTGTAAACTAATGTATAAAGCATAACTAAATACAAATATCTTTATTAATAGATGTTAATTTCCTTTATGTATTATATACAGCATCCCTATTTATCCCTTCCATTTCTTCTGCTAAAAATGGGTAATTGACAGTTACGTGTACTGCTGTTATTTATAAAAAACAGCTCTAAAGCCAGAATGATTAAAAGTTGGTTGATTTATTTACAATTAACACAGTTAAATTAACACAACACAGTTTTTGTTCAAACTTAGTTCTTTATTATGTGCAATTTTGGAGATCCTTTGTTTAGACATTGTCTAAATCCTGTTGTGAGGTCAAGTATACTCCCCACCACCAGCCTGAAAGGGAGTGAAGGAGAGGTTCTGTACCTGACTGTGGCTGAAGAACCAAAAAGAAACAGCTTCTCTAGAATACTGTGTTCAGCTCTGGGGGTCCCAACACATGAGGGATGTGGACCTGTTGGAACAAGTCCAGAGGAGGCCAGGAAGGTGCTCTCCTATGAAGACAGCCTGAGAGAGTTGGGCTTGTTCAGCCTGGAGAAGAGAAGGCTCTGGAGAGACCTTAGAGCAGCCTTTCAATACCTAAAGGAGGCTGACAAGAAAGCAGGAGAGGGGCTTTTTAGAAGTGCGTGTAGTAATCGGACCACAGGTAATGGCTTTAAGCTGAAAGAGGGTAGATTTAGATTAGATATTATGAAGAAATTCTTCATTGTGAGGGTGTGAGGCACTGACACAGGTTGCACAGAGAAGCTGTGGATGCCCCATCCCTGGCAGTGTTCAAGGCCAGGCTGGACAGGGCTTTAAGCAGCCTGGTCTGTTGGAAGGTGTCCCTGCCCATGGCAGGGGAGTTGGAACTGAATGATCGTTAAGGTCCCTCCAACCCAAACCATTCTATGATTCTATGATTCCAAAGGTATTTGCTTTTCCGGCAGAACTGAGGAGCGCATGGAGAGGGAGTGAGACAGACTGCTTGTGTCACTGGCATATTTTTGTGTGGGATGTGTTCCCCTTCACTGTTTCTCCAGGAAACAGGTTGAGCTACTGTCTGCCCTTATTTACTTCAGTCTCATTATGGTAGTATTTGATAACATTGGTAACATCATGAATGTAGGTACTTGAGAATATACATTAATGTATTTGGTGCTTCCTGTTAGTTGTTTGTCCACATCAGAAAATGAATGCTACTGCATTTAGACTGGACAAAAAGCTAGCTGTTGAGAAACAACTGCCATCCTAAAAATGGCTCATTCAGGGCTTGTTTCAGAAAGGTTACCTAACTTCAAGTGTTCAGGCAGGTAATGCCATTGTTTCCCTATGCAGCAGAATATAGAACATTCATGGGGCCAGACCTGGTGTGAGGAGACCACTGTTTCTGTCACCTACTGAGGCATTCACTTTACAGAAAGTGAACTTTGTACTGAAGTTGGTAAAACTCAGTACAGAGGAAGAACTCCTCCCTCATAGTTACTTGCCCTATGCTGCAGACTGCAGTCAGGCTGCTTCTTTACCAGCACAAAACATGTCTGTCTGTAGAAATCAGAGACTGCCAATCACTGAGCAATTTTATGGAGAGCAGGGCTTACACACAGCCTCCTCTGCCAGTTACGTTTAAAAGCCAGCAGTTAGCAAATGCTGACCTCTTGGAAAGAGTGTTTTTAGGTGCATAACACAGGTTTGGTGAAGCAGAGGGAATTCCAGGCCCAAATGAACCAGAGAAGAAACTGCCCAGAGAAGCTCCATCAGCATTTCTTCTGATCCAGCTCTGTGTGACTCTTCTGCAGATGGAGAGAGGCATTTGTATTGCCATTTCATGGGAGGTATTTGTCCTATCTCACTTCAACTATTTAATTGAAGCCAATGGAGGTAAATGCTACCAAGGAGTATCTGTCTTGGTTGAATGCATGGTGAAGCCAGCTTCCTAATACAGATATTTAAGTTGGATCGCTGTTCAGAAAGGTACTGTGAAAACATATGCTTTGAACTGCATAACTCTTCCCAGAAACCTTGTCTACACCAAACTAGACTTGTGGATTGTACCCCAGAGCAGTAAAAGTAGAAGGACCTATTGCTTAGATTTTCAGGTCTTTTAATAGAATAGCACCAGAAGCAAAGATCTCACAGGAAGTATGTACCAGATGCTCTTTGTCTAAATCTGGTGCCTTAAAAAGTTGTGCACTCTTCCATTGTGCTGAGTTTTAGAAAGTTTTAATACCGGAGGCACAAGCCACTAAAAGTTACAGAGGAAACAAAATTGGCTGATGTTGCAGTAATGGAGGTATCAAGATTTCAGTTTCTAACAAAAAGCCAGATTCAGATCTGGTATGAGTCATTGTTACAAAAGAATTTGTGGTGCATCTTCTTACATCAGATCTGAAATTGATTTTAAAGTCATTATGCCATGAATCACATTATAAGACTTTGCCTTGACAAGTTTTATTTTAATCAACCTATTTGTTACAAAGACAATGAAAGCTGCACAATACCTTTTTGAAACAAAGGTTATATGCAGAGCTGAAGCTTTTAAAAGCTGTTTAAGCTTGTAATATGGGCAGCATGTATTGAATCATAAATTTTGGAATATTTTTGGAGTTATTTCTGGAATAAAGCATTCTTTTAAAACAAGTCCAAGAATGTATGTTTAGGATGGATTCCAGAACTGCATCATAAAATTTTTATTCTTTGGATTTGAAAGAGAACCAAAAAGCTATAGCTGACTTCATTTTAGTGTTGTTAACAGCATATTGTGGCTGGGGTACAAGGAATCTCAAGCAAATAAAAAGATAACAAATTTCTATGTGTGTGTATATATATATTACACACATATATATAGCGAAAATAACTCTGCTTAGTTAATTTTCATAGGAATATCATGCTGGATAAGAATTCTTCAAATTCATGAGTGCTACAAGAAATTCTCAGGATTCTTTTGTGCAAAGGAAAAGATGCAAATATTCCCAAAATGACTGGCATCCATAGCAGCACATGCAGGTGAAGTCCACCACCTTGCATGATACGCGGGAGGAGAAGCAAACCAAGCTTCAAACCCAATGCAAGAAGTGGCAATGCTTAGCTAGTTGCACAGCTAGATGCCTAACATGTCCCTAACACCTCTGTCTAATTTGTAATGAGTGTTTACATAGACTGTATTGCCAATGGCTCTATCGGGTTTGGAGAAGGGCCTACGTATGGAGGTCTGGAATCAAGCAAAAGTTTATACTTGTATTTGTGTAGAGAATATCTTGAAGATGTATTTATGAAGAAAAACATGTTCATATTTTGTTATAAAAGACATAGGGAGAAAAAAGGATGTTCACAATTTACAGTGAGTATTATAAGTTTATGTTAGAAGTTCTCAAGGCAGCCCAAGGCAGAGCAGAGGCAATAGAGGCAAGATGCCAGTCAGGTCAACCATGAAGATTCCTTCATGCATCTTTAAGTAAAGAGGGAGATCCTATATTTAAAGACTGGAGATCTCTCCCCTCCTCAGAATGTCTTGAAGGAAGATTCAAAACCTTTCCTTGGTCTTCCAAACTGTAAAACATCTTTTAGTTCTTACAGAAGATTATGCTGCATAAAAGAGCACCGAGAGAGCTTTCTCTGGAGGAAGGGCTGTAAAAGATTAAAACTCTTACCTTAGCAAGAATGAGTTCTGAAATTCAGGCATAGTTTAACACTTCACACTGACACACTTCAACACTATAATGTTATGGGAGAGGGGTTGGACTAGATGATTTTTGAAGGTCCCTTTCAACTCAAACTGTTCTGTGGTTCTGTGAAAAGAGATTGGTAAGACAGTAATGGAGACAGAAAGAGGACCTGAAATGGTAAGTTTCATTACACATTAGCAGGCTGATAACCTTAAGGTTTATGCTTTACTTGGTTTTGTTGTTTTGTTGGGGTTTATTTGTTTGATCGGGTTTTGTTTGGTTTTAATAAAGAATAAATCCACACCTGATAGACTGCTACACTGCAAAGTGTGCAATACTGTCATGAGGGAGATGCAATCACAGCATATTATCTGTTGATGAGCAGGTAGAGACTTTGCTTACGGTGTGTGAGAGTTCCTCTGAACATCTCTGTTGGTGAGTTGACATGCAAGGAAACAAGCATTATTATTACGTGGTTCGTTGAGTCATTCAGTACTGATTCTGTTTAATTAGTTGCTCTGTATTTCAGCCACAGCTTAAAAACACAAATTCAAGATAGCAGTAATTTCACTGCTTATTCTATTAATGATTTATTAGGTATTAACAAATTTTATGGTTTTGTATGTATTATAATTAATCTCACCACAGGACCTTGCCTCAAAAGTAGTTTTGTTCTGCTACACTGCAGTCCTTCATCTCATGTTTGTTTGAACAGGACTAGTTCTAATCTGGGCTGTTTGCCCTATAACCTGCAGTTCCCTAGGCTCCTGCTAGCTGTGGACACTTTGTGTAATGTTGCATCTTAGAATCATAGAATTGTTTAGGTTGGAAAAGACCTTTAAGAGCATTAAGTTCCGCCTTTACCCAGGACTGCCAAGTCCACCACTAAAGCATGTCCCTAAGTGCCACATCTACGTGTCTTTCAAATACCTCAAGGGATGGGCACTGCCACCCTGGGCAGTCCATTCTTGTGCCTGACAACCCTTTCAGGGAAGAAAATTTTCCAATGTGGTTTTCCCTGGTGCAGCCTGAGGCCATTTCCTCTTGTCCTATCACTTGTTCCTTGAGAGTAGAGATTGACACCCACCTTGCTACAACCTGCTTTCAGGTAGTTGTAGAGAGCAGTAAGGTCTCCCTGAGCCTCCTTTTCTCCAGGCTAAACAAGCCCAGTTCCCTCAGCAGTTCCTCATAAAATTTATTTTCTAGACCCTTTTTCGTCAGCTTCTTTGCCATTTTCTGGACATGCTCTAATGTCTTTCTTGTAGTAAGGGGCCCAGAACTGAACACAGTATTTGAAGTTCAGCCTCACCAGTGCTGAATACAGGGGGGTGATCACTTCTCTTGTCCTGCTGGCCAAACTTTCTGATACCAGCCGTGATGCCGTACCTCTGAGATTATTTCATCTCTGCTCTACTCTATTTCCAGCAGGCACCTGGTAGGCTGAAGTCCCCCAAGAGAACAAGGGCAAGTGTTTGTGAGGCCTCTCCCGGCTACTTATAGAATATTTTGGCTGTCTCTTCATTCTGGTTGTATGGTCTGTAACAGACTCCCTTCATGATATCTTCCTTGTTGGCCTTCCCCCGGATTCTTACCCATAAACACTCAAGCCTATCGTCACCATCATTAAGTTCTAGACAACAAAAATACTCCTTAAGATACTGGGCTAGCCACCGCTTCTCCTTTCTTGCTTATGCCTTCTGAAGAGTTTATAGCCATCCATTGCAGCACTCCAGTTGTGTGAGTCATCCCACCACTTTTCTGTGAAAGCAACTGTGCCACAGTTTTCTGGCTGTACAGTGGCTTCCAGCTCCTCCTGTTTGTTGCCCATGCTGCGTGCATTGGTGTAGTTGCACTTCAGTTAGGGTATTGATCCCGCCACCTTTTTGGGAAGAGGAGCCCTAAGTCTTGTATAACATTCAACCACAGAACTAGATATTGGAGCAAGAGGCTGACATTGTCTAATTACTGTGTCACGATTATCTGTTGTACTTCTATAGGCCTGGGTATTTGGCAATCTGATGGTGCTTAGCAAAAGTAAGATATTCACTAACAGCAATACTGGAATATTACAATAGCATTGTGTTAATAACTAGTGATTTATAAACCCACAGTGTTTTCTTATGTAAACGATTTCACCAGAGCTGGTGGAGTCCCAGCTTTGGCTATGGGAATAGAGAAACTGGAATGGGCTTGGTGTCCCTTTAAGAAAAGAATAAAGGGCAAAAACTTAGGCAGATATTACTTCAATGTTGCCTGTTATATTAGTGCTGCCACAAATTGTATTTACAGTGCTTTGTGCGAGGAGTTGTACATACTGACTCTGCTTGCAAAAATGATTTAATTTAAAGGAATTGCTTTCTGAGGTTAAGAAAAGCAAGGAATTTATCAAGCTTTATATGCTCTGAGGCATGGTTCTTGGTAATAATAGCTTGGCATTAGCTGTAATTGATATGACAGTTACTTTTGGTATTGCCTAGCTTTCCATGAGGAAAATTCATGCATATTTCTAGCTTGACCTATCTTTAACAATTCGTGCTCCAATTCTACCACTTAGAAATATAACTGCAAGTCTTGTGCAGTAATCTGTGAAAGAGAATGCCAGTTCTCCAAGCCTTAAATGGCAGAAATACATTTAATATCATGAATACTTCATCTGTAAGATAATGGTCTTTTTGTGACTGTTAGAACATATAGCTTCCACCTAACTCAGTAAGACTGTGGGCAGTTAGGACCTCTGAATCAAGCTCACAGCTGATGTCATTATTATTACATATAATGCAGTTCATTTGGGGGAAACATACATAAGTCAGGTTGAGAAATGGGACCTTTTCACATGTAAAATTATTTAAGCCATTCGCATATAGCGAGCATATCTGGGAAAGCATGGTGTGACAGTGATCAGTGTGGTAGATTGACAATTGATCCAAAAGCAGAAGTTTCACTTTACAAAAATCTGTGGAGACTTTTCTTTCTTTTATAGTTGTGCTAACACTTTTTGTGTTTTATCTTTTGAGACTCGTATTCAGATAATCTAAAAATCAGATTGAACCTTTACAAGGTAATTTACTGGGTACCAACTATAAATCATTTATTATAGAATCATAGAATGGTTTGGGTTGGAAAGGTCCTTACGATCTAGTTCCAAGCCTCCTGCCATGGCAGGGCTGCCTCACATTAGGCCATGTCACCCAAGGCTCTGTCCAACCTGGCCTTGAACACTGCCAGGGATGGAGCATTCACAACTTCCTTGGGTAACCCATTCCAGTGCCTCATCATCCTCACAGTAAAGAATTTCTTCCTTATATCTAACCTGAACTTCCCCTGTTTAAGTTTAAACCTGTTACCCCTCGTCCTATCACTAAGTCCCTAATGAAGATTCCCTCTCTGGCATCCTTATTCACTGAGCTTACTTGTGGAAGTGGACTGATTAGGTTCAATAAGACTTCTGAAGAAGTATTTAAAAATTCTTAGTAAGAGCTTTTCAATCAGGCTGCCACTGTTTCAGAACATCACCAGCTGCAAAGCTCAACAGAAATGCGAATGTTTATTTCTGTAGTTTGTATATCATAGAATCACAGAATAGTTAGGGTTGGAAAGGACCTTAAGATCATCCAGTTCCAACCCCCTACCATGGGCAGGAACACCTCACACTAGACCATGTCTGTCCAACCTGGCCTTGAACACCACCAGGGATGGAGCATTCACAACTTCCTT
>JANHGB010024803.1:10492-31027 GCA_026283785.1 Coracopsis vasa | reverse complement strand
CCCTCTGGATGGCATTCCTTCCCTCCAGCGTATCAACCGAACCACACAGCTTGGTGTCATCGGCAAACTTGCTGAGGACACACTCAACCCGGGGTCCATGTCATACTGCTGTAGACGTGCACACATCTCTAATTCCTCTTGTTTGTTCCCCATAAATGGGTGTTTGTATAGAGGCATCTGAGCCAAGCTCCAAATGAAGCCGGCTTGTTTGCTGGAGCAGCTGAAATATCTCTACATTGCTCCGAACATTTATTATAGGTGCTGGCAACTGATTGGGTGTATTGGGATGGAATGATGCCCCCCCTCCCTCAACACATCTAGTTTAAAGCTTTCTTGACCAGTCTGGCAAGCCTCCTACCAAAACCGCTCTTCCCCTTCGTTGTCAGACCAACTCCACCAGCCCCCAGTAGAACCTGGCCTACTAAATTGAGTCCCATGTTCTAGATACCAAACCCCTGTACATATTTTCTTGTGGTGCTGCCAGAAGAAATTTGGAGGGGTTACCAAAAGGTAACATATCCTGGTTTCTGCTACTGACATTGCAGTTGCTTGTGGCTGCAGTGGTGAGTAAGCTAACCTGAGTGAGCTAGTTATATTGACAAATGGAAAGTACAGAGGTTTCAGCTATCTGGAAAGGTTATTATTCTGAATTGCATATGTAGATATTTTTTTCTCAACAATGATTTAACAGTTGCTGGGGAAATGAGAATAGTTCTATAAGGTAAATCACTTTATCTTTATATAATTGTATATATTCCAAAAGAAATTTGCACAGGTTCCTAAAGTGGGACTTTGGTTCCTCACTGTCAGTTATTTATACTGATTCTCCTTTATTTCAGATCTACGTACAGACAGTTGTTCTTTTGTTGACCCATGTCAGCCTTTTTATCAAATTGTAGTTTGCATTTCAGGCTGTGGTTTTGTTAGTTTGTTTTAGAAGACAAAAGTGTCAAAAGAGAGCGAATTAATTGATATTTACTTGCAAGCATTATTACCATACTGTCTCCTAATTTATATTACATACATGAAACATCTGGTCATTTATAGTAATACTTTCCCTATTTATGACTGTTAAGCAATTGACATCTTATTATAAGAATTATACTTTATTAAGTGAAATATATGCTGTGTTTAAAAACATTCTTTTAAACAAAATATGCATTTAAAAATACCTGCTGGTTTTGAAAATGGCATTATCGAATTTTCTAAGCAGCCTTTAATTTTCCTTCAGAAATTTAAGGGTGTCCTTACAATTTGTTCAAACATATCTCTTTTATAGCATATTTTGTGCCTGTACTCAAACTTTATGGGCTTGCTCAAAAATACAGTTAAGTTATTTTTTGTTATTATAACATGAGAGAAAAAAAGCACACTGATCTCAGAATCTTTATTATATATATCATGACAAGTTAGGTATCATGAATACAGAACTGAGTTTTTTTATTCTCTAATTAAAACCATTACTCTTTACTGGGAGATTCTTGCTTTGCTGTAATTCTTCCATATCTACAAAATGGAAGCAAATGACAGATTGTTGCTGTTTATATTGCCGTAACAGCTTGAGGCAACTAAATTTATAATCCAAATAGACAAACAGTGGTAAAAGATCATTATCAAAGGAAAAGAGCAAGTGACTTTTCCATAGTCATGGTCATATAGAAACATTGTGAAGGAGCCAGGAACAGAATCAAATTTTCTTTACCTCTATAATTATAGCTGTAGTGGAAACAGTTTGGGTGGCTTGGGTTTTTTTTGAGGGGTGGAGGTTGTTTTGGGGTGGGTTTTTTGAGGGGTTTTTGTTTGGTTTTGGGTTTTTGTTTTTATTATTTCAATTATTTCTATCTGTGAATAAGGCTGTGAATAGATATCTTCTCTCAAAACCAGTAGGAAAATAGGAATCTACAATGGTCTTGTATCAGTTTCTTGAATGCAATTGTAGACTTCCCTTTCTGCTATAGGCTGTTAACGGGGCTATGATTTTACCTGTAGTAGTGAGATTTAGTTACAGAAAATGATACAATTGATGGCTGATTTTTCTGGCACTAAATCTCTTTCTGTATCCTAATTTACCCTTCACCACGATTAAAACTTTGGATCCTTTTGTCAGCACAGTTGTTTAGTGGTTTTTGTACAGTTTAGAGACACTTTACGAATTACTCTTTCACACAATTTTTAATTATCCCACAAAATATTTGAAAGCTTCCATCTCAGCAATTAACTCCAGTCTAAACTTTCTATATTGCTTCTGTTTTGAATAAAATACTCCAAGAACACGGAAGCTCCTTCCTCCTATCCTAGCTACAACAGTAAATCATACAGAATTCTGTAGGTATTTTTCTCAGTAGTTTTTGTGATCTGCTGCATTGCATATGAAGACCATTCAGTCAAGGCTATTTTTTAATTAGTTCTAGAATTTTCACTGCATGCGTAGAGCTGCTGGTATATTTTGTTAGTTTTGCAAATGCAGTTCATAGCTACATCTTAGACTATATTTGAACTTGTGCATTTAGCTGTAGAATGCATGTTGACAAGGTAATCAAGCTGGTTTTAGTAGTCTCTACTGGGTCCCTTCTTCATACAAATTAAGTATTCAAATTAAGCTTGCATATACAGCATATACAAGGAATCTGATGAAGCCCTGTCCCCATAATTGTACTACAATTGCTTCATGACTATGTATTTGAAGATCCAAAGACACCCCCTAAATTAGCTAATTTTACACTTTCATCTTATATTATTCAGTGAAGGTATTTTAATTTCAAAGTCCTATTACATTTTTCTCCTTTCCCTAAGCCATAGTGTTTCTTCCCTTCAGTTCATTCATTGTTACCTCTACCTTATGGGCAGATGAACACAGAGCAAAGAGCTACAAGTGCCCATTGCTCAAGCTATATTAATGTGCACTTCTTTCAGAGCTATTAAATTGAGCTGGGAGGAAAAGGCTAGCAATTGTGCAGGGAAACAATATCAGTATAGACTGTGAGATGAATGGATTGAGAAGAACCCTGCAGAGAAGGACTTGGAGGTACTGATGGATGAAAAACTGGACATGAGCCAGCAATGTGCACCTGTAGCCTAGAGAGCCAATTGTATCCTGGGCTGCCTCAAAAGAGAGCGGCCAGCGGGTCGAGGGAGATGATGCTTCCCCTCTACTCTGCTATTGTGAGGCACCACCTGCAGTACTGGATCCAGTTCTGTGTCTCGCAGCCTAAGGCAGGCGTGAACCTGTTAAGAGTAGGTCCAGAAGAGGGCCACAAAAACGATTAGACAGCTGGAGCACCTCTCCTATAAAGAAAGGCTGAGTTGGGCTTGTTCAACCTGGAGAAGACTCTGAGGACCTTATTGCAGCCTTTCAATATATGAATAGGGCTTATAAGAATTATTAGAAGTAGTAGCAATAGTATGCTGTACTTATACAACTGTTCTTATCTCAACCCACGGTTTTTACATTCTTTTGATTCTCCTCCCCATCTTGCCCAGGGAAAAGGGGAGGGAGGGAGTGAAAGACTACATGGTACTTAGTTACCGTCTGGGTCTGAACTGTGACAGCCAGATAGGACAGGGCTTGGAGAACGTGATATGGTGGAATGTACCTCTGTCCATGGCAGAGTGTTGGTTTGGATGGTCTTTAAAGGTCACTTCCAACTTAAATAATTCTATGATTGATTCTGTGATTGTGTACGCTTGTGCATGTCGCATTATCATGCCCTCATTTTACCTATCTTTGTAAAAGGAGAGGGAGGAGATCTATTTTCAATTCGTCCAATTTTATGTCACTTCTTCTGTTTTCCTTCACACAAAAAAAGCTGATAACATTACAGTAAACTTGGTTGTTATTTTTCTAACATTTAAAATAGGCATATTAATGACTGTCACTGAAGTATCTAGATAAACTTTTTATAGCTTCTTTTTATATATATATAATTACTCTTGAATTCACATCTGCAAAAGTTTAACTAAAATTCCACTCAATTAATGGATAATAAATGGTCCAAGATGAGTTTTGCACTCATCTAACACTACAAACACAAGTTCACAGTGGCTTCAAAAAATATGCATGGGTTGGTTTGTTTGCTTGTGGGGTTTTTTGTTGAGTTTTTTTTGTGTGTATGGCATCTTTCTTCCTCCTGTACAAGAACACTCTTATTTTTCCTAACACCCCTGATTCCTCTGCTTCAGCTTTTGACACCATTAATTTGACTGGTATTTCCTTTGTCTCTGTTGCACTATGTATCATTATTTAGTTAAAGCTTTCAAATCTTGTCTCAGTTTTGAACCTCTTTAAATAGCTGGTACTACAAAGCAATTTGATTCCTAATTCAGTATATTACAATGATAATTATGATTACAGATGTTAAAAAAATTGTGGGCATGTTATCTTAAAATGGTTCTTCTATAACCATTCTTTAGTGTGTTTTGCAGAAATGATTCACAGTACAAAAACTTTGCTATGAGAATTAAAAGGGTGCAACATTAGCATAGCTCAATCTAAAAATCTTTGTAAATAAGTTCATAACAAACTAAGAAGAAATATCCATTGAAATATTAAATATTTTAATGTCAAAATATTGTTTAGTCTATAAAATCACTTCACAGCTGTTTTGTTCTATGAAGTGTTACAGGTTTATATCATGTAATATAAGGGCTTAATACCTCTGCTTCTTATAATACAAAGGCAATGTTGAATTTAAAAGTGGTGTGCATTACTGGTTTTAAAATATAGAGTATCAACCTTAAGAAGTGGTGGGGAGGATAATATCTTCAGAATGGTGATATCTGCAAAGATTCTCCTTAAATGTGATTAACAGGGGAGAACAAGGTATTTTGCCTCCTTATATCACTATAGGTTTAGTTCAGATTGTTATTAATCCCAACAACATAATCCCAGAATCAACCTGCTTGTTCATGCATTCCCTTCCTTGTAGTGTAGACACCATAGAGGAGTCTCACACCAAGCTAGATTTCCTTAGATACCCCATCCATTTCTGTGCTGGAAGCAATTTTAGCAGATGGAAACAAGATTTCCATAAAAAATTCATAGCTAATTAATATGCATTCTGTGTATGCTAAGAGGGGATTTTTACCAAATGCGTCTCTCTAGGCAGAGGTTTTTCATTCCTTTATATACATTTAGAGAGGTATCATATTTCTTTTCTACTGCACAGTATGCTTAACTTGTTTTCACCATGGTCCACATAGTTAGCTCAGACCTTTAGATCAGCTTTGAAGTATCTGACTCAGGTGGAGCCAGCTGTGAAATTGTAAAATTGAGCTCAGAGCAGCTGCACTGCTCTTGTTTATCATCTTTTTGAGTAGGATTTGCAGCTGTCATTGAGAGTCTCACTGACATACCTGTAACATGAGCCATAGTGAAATAATTTCAGGCACATTTCTCTGAGTAGTGGTTATAGTACTGCTTTAATTTTGTGAAGCTGAATAAACTCAAAACATTCATTCTTCTAATCACTCACTGGCCTTCTGGTGACTGTACAGTCGGTAGTTTTACCCTGATTCCCAGAAGACAAATGCATTCACATGATGAACATTATCAAATTTAGTACCAGTTAATGTTCTTGTTACGAATTAAAGCACAGCAAAAAAAAGTACTTGGAGCCTTATTTGTCCTTCCTAAGAGATGATCCCACAAGAGGAGGACATTTTAGAGATACCTGTAAGTGCATTTGGTGTTGAGGTTGCTGTCTGACAGATTTATACTGGGCTCAGCCTTGAAAGGAGGAAAAGATTTTAATGGGTATTTTACTGCCTATACACTCCTGTTAAATTGTCTTCATTTTTTTACTTAGCACCTGCCTGAGTACTCATCATCTGCTACTGAGCCATCTGATGTACAACAGATGTTAAGCACTTAGTGAGGCAGAGAAGGAGGCAAGTGTCATACCATGATTAAATACATGCTATGGCTATTATATAGGCTGACCATACTGCTTTGTTCTTACATTTAATGTTACAGTGTATTAAACGAGAAGGAAGCACATGTTTTGGATTAAATTTTCAACTGCTATTGTAAACTGCTATTATAAACTGCTATTATTTCAACTGCTAAATAAATAACTTTTTTTTTTTAAAGTAAGTTCATAGAAAAAAAGAAAAAAGATTGCAAAATATTTTCAACACACTTTAGAATTAACAATTGGAGAGCATTTTGGAAAGAGGTAATGCAGTGCAACTTCATGTAGAATTATATTTTGCCTATGAAAAAGATTTATATTTCTCATTAAAATGATTCTCATCAGAAACTTGGCTGATGTGAACTGATACATTAACTTCCACAGGATTATCCTATTTTCATCATGCTTGTGTAAATGTGAGATTATATGGCAGGTTTTCCTTACCCTGTATTTTAGCTGAAAGTATGGTAGTCACTCCTAAGTGCTTTCTATGCAAGAGAGGTTCACCCACAAAAAAGTATTATCATCTAGCTACAGTAGCCTGATCTGATAGTAGGAAAAGAGTTTAATGTAAGAAGGTGGAGCTGGATCTGTTATTAAACCATAATTAGTTAACAATCTGTTTCCTATAAAATTTTAAGAATTGAGAAAATCTGTAAAATTTTGTCACAGACAACTAAGTATATTCATATTGATGTATATGATCAAACAAATTAAATAGGGGTGGAAGAAAATGTTTATCCATGCAAGAAATATGGTTCACATGACTAGAAACTCTTTACAGTCCAAGGTGAGACTGAAACCTCAGAATAGTAGTCTTAATTAAATTAAAGAGTAGATGTATGTGATCTGCATAGGTTATCTGTCTCAGTGTTCTACTTTGCATAAGTTATAGAAGAGGCTTGATGATCTATTTCCTGTAGAGAGAGCAGGTTTTCAACAGGACTATCAGTAGTATTTATGTTTTCATAAAAATTCTGGACTTAGCACTTGTTTTGTAACATTGTACTGCTTTTGAAAGGTTGATTTCAATGACTCAATAAACAAAAACAGTTTTTAAAAAAATTCTAAAGAATTTCAAGGGAGCTCTAATTAATTATATAATTCAATAAGAAGTATGCTATACTTATCAAGGGTTTTATTTCATTAAATATTCTTTTATTTCTAAAGCAAAGATTTAGTGATTGTGATTTCAAGTGCATGTTTCACCACAAATAGCTTTTGATTATAAATTGTCACATAATTTTGGATGATGGTGAAGGCACATATATTCAGGCATGCCATTTTGATTTAAAGCTCATTGAAGTAACTAGGAAATTCTTGCTAGTTTCGCTAGGTTTGGAAATCAGAAGTTCTGTATCTCAGTCTCTGGAAAACTAACACATCAGGCTAGTAAATATAATTTTCCAAATCAGATAATAATGTTTGCAGTGTCATTAAAATAATAATTGGAGATTTTTTCAACCCTCCCTGAGAAGCTAATTGTCTTAATATATTTATTAAATTTTATAAGCAAGAAGCAATTGCTCAAGATAACTTGTCTGAAACCAGCTGTGTCCAGTATGAGACATCCCCTGGCCTCTTCTCACAGAGGGCATTCCTGCATCTGTCCTCCAGCTGTCAAAATCTTTCCAGTGACACCCAATACATCTCAATGAAGGAAAATTGAAAAATTCACTCATTAAAATCTATCAGAAAGTATCTAACATTAGGACTCAGAAATTCATATCTAGAGTGTAGCTCGGAAGCTAACTGTTCCTGAACTCCAAGGCAGGATAAATGTTTAACCTCCAAGCCATACAGAAATTTCTTTTCCATACTAGCACAGTGCCAAATCCAGGCTACTAATCTCTGCTGAAAAACTAAAGTAGTGCTGTAGCTCCAGCTTTGGATCTCAGACACCATTAGGTTTCTTCTGACTAGTATATATCATGCAAACATATCCTTAGATGCTACAAACTACGTAGAACGGTTGCTGTTTTGTGTAAGCCAAGCAGATTTAGTCTCTATGGGTGACACATTGTGATACATGGAAAATCTTTACAGTTAGTCTTCAAATGTTTATCCTCTACTGAGATGAATTCAAAACCACATCTGTAAGCTCAGAGTTGGCCTAAACAAAGTGATGTTTTCCAGAAATGTACTTCTAATATAATAATATATAATAAACTTTTCAAAAGTGAGGACTTCTTTTCACAAGAGAAATGGAAGAGATGTTAAAATTCACATTTACAAACCTGACCAATATCAGGTGTTGAACACACTTAACCTTGACACAGTAATCATGTGGTACCAACTGTTAGTAACAGTACAAGCAGAAAACTAGGAGATTAAAAAGCAAATCACATATTGAAATTTGCCGCATTATCTGTCCAAGGTAACAAATTAAAACAAACTAAAAATTTTATGGAGGCTATTGTGAAGCAAATGGCCTAACCCAAAGATCTGAAGGAAAATTAATCCCCCAGACTTTTATGTCTTACACCTAGTAGCTTTTGGAACTCTGTGTCAGTTCTTAAATAAGCATAGACAGCCATAAAGAGTTAGGAAAAAGCTGTAATGTGAGACCTTTGAAAGGTTAGTTTCACTTCTTTAAGCAAGTATCCTCGTATCCTCTCTGGTTTGATTGCTGTGATGCATCATAGAGATGATAGCAATAAAACAGACCATGTGAGGCACTGCCTGGCTGCAAAGTTCATCCTATAATGGGAAACAGGGTCATAACGCATCTGAAGTGCAGTTCCTGTGAGTTGCCAGGGCGAGCTCAGTAGGTACAGATTACTGGCAAAACAACCAAGACAAAGTACACAGGAACTTCCCATTCCACCTGGGAGAGCAATAACTTTAATATTCTACTCAGTTTTGCAGTAACTTTTATGTTATTCCATTGACCTGGCCTGTAGAATGGACATTATGAATTTTAATTAGGAAATGAAGGAATAAACTTGCCAAATATTCTTGCTTAATAATGACTTTCAAATGAGCACAATAAGAATGGTGTTAAGGCATTCATGTCTCTTCAATTTTCTTTTTGAAACAATACAATGAAAAGTGAAGAAGCCATACAACTATCATCATTCATGTGGCGAGAATGAATCTGACTGCAGCAGCCAAAACAAGTTTTTTAAATTGTGCATTGCTAGGATTATTAAGAACTGAAAAATAAAGAAGATGATCTTTCTCTTCACTATTTGCATGTAACTCAGTTGTTCCCATTGTCTTTCTCGTAGCAGACGTGCCTCATCAGCCTAAACTGCTAGTTTCAATATCTTTTCCCAGGGTGGTGTAGGACATTAACTGTAGCTTCTAGTGAAAAGAAAATGAGATGACAGGAAGAACATTAAAGTAATCTTTTAATTTCATCTCCAAAGATGAAAAGTAAACACAGCATGCTCGTGCATGGCTTCCTGTAGGGATATTTTGCTGGAAGTCATCTGAAGAATTAAGACCGAATCTATCTTAGTGGGGAGTAGGGTCCTATTTGATACTCCAGGAAAGCATTTTTGCTCACATGTCTATAAATCAAAGCAACTTCAGCCAGTAACAAGAAAGCTTGCAAGCTTGCAAAAATGTTCATAATGAAATAGGGAGATGGTACAGTTAAACATATTTAGATACATACAAAGCACCTCCCTGATCAAATAATATGTGGAAAAACAATCTCAGCTGCATGGGATTTTAAGATGTTAATCTGAAGACAGTAACACAAAAATGGCTCTTTGTCAGACTTCTTTGGCAGAGGTAGCAAATATATGAACCAAATGTTCCTGTTGTGCCTGTGAGTTTATAAGGAAACTTCTTTTGGGATTTTGCATTGTTAAAAGGCAATTTATACATGTATTTATCTGACAGCAGACACTGTAATCTCACTTTAGTGCCCTAATCTGCTACTAAAACCAGCTTTATTTTCCTCTTTCTGATAAAAAATAACAAGGTGTATTTATTATGTGCAGGTCTCTGTGTTAAAATAAGTTATTTTAACGTTGCAGATCTTCTAACTACTGGCTCAACCGCATCCAGTCCTTTCTCTACTGCAATGAAAATGGCCTTCTGGGAAGCTTTTCTGAAGAGACTCACACATGCACCTGCCCTAACGACCAGGTTGCCTGCTATGGGTTCCTTCCCTGCACTGTTGGAGATGGCTCTGCGTGCTTGAGCTGTGCTCCTGACAATCGCACCCGCTGTGGGAGCTGCAATGCTGGCTACATGCTGAGCCAAGGGCTTTGCAAGCCTGAAGTGGCAGAATCAACAGAGCACTACATTGGGTTTGAGACTGACCTTCAGGACCTGGAAATGAAGTATTTATTGCAGAAGACAGACAGGAGGATTGAGGTCCATGCCATTTTCATCAGCAATGACATGCGCCTCAACAGCTGGTTTGATCCTTCTTGGCGCAAGCGAATGCTACTTACACTTAAGAGCAACAAGTACAAGTCTAGCCTGGTCCATATGATACTGGGCCTTTCTCTTCAAATTTGCCTAACTAAAAACAGCACCTTAGAGCCCGTTCTTGCTGTTTACATCAACCCTTTTGGGGGCAGCCACTCTGAGAGCTGGTTTATGCCTGTGAATGAAAATAATTTCCCAGACTGGGAGCGGACTAAATTGGACTTACCCCTTCAGTGTTATAACTGGACGCTGACTCTGGGCAACAAGTGGAAGACTTTTTTTGAAACTGTACACATCTATTTGAGAAGTCGAATAAAGTCAAATGGTCCAAATGGCAATGAGAGCATCTACTATGAACCCCTGGAATTTATTGATCCCTCAAGAAATCTGGGTTACATGAAAATCAATAACATCCAAGTGTTTGGCTACAGCATGCACTTTGACCCAGAAGCAATTCGAGACTTGATTTTGCAGCTGGACTACCCCTATACTCAGGGATCACAGGACTCAGCACTTTTGCAGTTGTTAGAGATACGGGATCGTGTAAATAAACTCTCTCCACCTGGTCAGCGCCGTTTAGACCTCTTCTCTTGCTTGCTCCGTCATAGACTGAAACTGTCTACCAGTGAAGTGGTGAGAATTCAATCTGCTTTGCAGGCCTTCAATGCCAAATTGCCAAACACAGTGGATTATGACACAACCAAATTATGTAGTTAACCATACATGTGAAGCACAACACAAAACCGTGAAGGAGTTTTTACAGTGCTTTTGTGGAACAGTTTATGTTTGGAAAAGTAAATTTAAATTGTCTTTTCAATATCTGTCTTATATCAGTCAATACTGTTGGATGGCAATTTACACACATGAACTTGCTGACAATGAATATGTTATACCTGCAGTTTTGGTTTATGAATGAAATAAATACTGACACCAGTCTAGAAGACATTCTACTTTTTACAATAAATTTCATTTGTAATTTTATATGTTCCGTGGCAATGCTTTTGTGCATTACATCCTCTAGAGGGAACATAGAAGGATACCAATAAAATTTTGTAGCTGAACAGTTATTAAAAAGAAATGCCGTGGGATTCTTTTTTCTTACACTAAAGTAGTAACCTTGATACACTTTTGTGTCTGTTTAACACAGGAGCTGTCGGTAAAGGGAAGACAGTGACTCAAGATTTTAACAGAAACTGTAGGAAAGTCAGAGCCATAGACTATTTTATTCTTAGGATGTGAATCTAAATGTTCATGCTGAGCTGAAGTGATGACCGTAGTGCTTTACTAGCTGCATCTCAGACTTTCCTAAGACATGCCTAAGACATTTCAAGGTGCTTCACATGATATACAGACCCCCCAGAGTGGTAATATTGAGTGTTCTAGAATGGACAGGAGGTTAGATTTGTGAGATGCAGTAATGAAGTTTGCATTAGCTCAATAGGAGACAGGTGAGAGACTGCGTTTGCAATGGATATTACTCACATTACAAAAGAATCCACCTTTTCCAGCCAAATCTCTTTTGCTTTGCATATTTATAGGAATATTAAGCGCATGTATACGTTATCTCCTCCCAAATACACACACTATAATATTTATCTAGAATTATCTGTTTTGAACTATATACTTAAATACCATCCCTGCTGATTAGATTCAAATTAATTTAAAAAAATTCACTGACAAAGCAACTGCTTAGTATGAGAATATTTTTTTCATTGGTGCAGATAATACCATTTCAGTGAAAGATTTTCAGTTTTTAAAAAATATACCCATTTACAGATACATGACAGCTATTGAAATCTAGCTGATAAAGCTGAAAGTGCAAATAAATATGTCATTACCAATTAATGAAATTAATTAAATATGTATGACTGTGAATCAGAATTAAATTCTTTGGTATTTTACACATTTCAGCAGAAAAAAACCTCAACATCTAAGATGGCAGAACTTGGAATTTTCAAGAAGGTTTTGCTATCTCTTGCAAGAGAATAGAATAAATAGCTGGGCTGTCAGAAACCCTTGCTAGTAAAAAGAGGATAAAATGAGGGAAATTGATACAAAGTCTTTTAGTAGCATATCCTTATGTTAATTCTGATTCTGCGTCATTGATGTAAAAGCCAACTTGTTTTTTTTAAATGGGAAAGAATTGCATATAAAACTACAATTTTATGTGCAAGCACAGAAAGACCCCATATGTAATTCATATATAGTTTTAATTCAACTAGACTTCAATTACTTTCAATTAAATTCAATGTTATTGATTTCAATTTAGCTATATTAAATTTAATTCTGAATTGCAGCTTAATCTGAATTTAAGGAGCACTCCTCACTTCATTTCTATCTAGACCACAGCAGCACAAATAAATGCAAATGCAATGCTTCATAAATATATGTAAGCAACATAAAATACAAGGCCAGAAAGATTTCAGAAATTCTGCTGCTAAGGAAAATCTTTAGTGATTCCTGTCCCTCCTGATTTCACCAAATATTTATAAAGATTACTACTTCTCCATTACACATTTAGATCATTCCTCAACCTTCTATACTAAGAAGCCCCTTTTTGAATTAAAATCAGCATTTTTCCTTTGCATTCAACATTTATATGTATTTGTGTTTGTTTTCTACTTAGAGCTTTCTTTTGCTGATGAATAATGTGTCTATCTCAGCCCCTCTTCTATGTGTCCAAGTTTTGGCTTGCTTTTGCATGGGTAAGACCTTCTCAGTCAAGGTTCTTAACTATTCCTGTTTTCATCTCCAAGTCTTTACTTTGGTATGTCTTTGGCAACTATAATAAATTGCAGAAATAGATAGTTTGATTTTGCTACTTAGTATCTTGTGTAGTCTTTTTAAATAAGCAAAAGACTATGGTGTTATAAAAGGAAAAAAAGCAAAAAAAAATCATTTTGTGTTCATAGAAAATGAAAAGTTACAGCAGAGATGTAGGGCAATGATAAATGAAGCATTCGCTTATGTTGTCCTTTCACTTGGGAAAAATGCTAATATGACATGGTAAATGAGATGAGTTTCCCACCTCTTTCATGCTCCTTCCTAAAACAGTTCCTCAATGACTATTTTTAATTTCTGGCTTGGTTCCCTCCTTTCGCCTCTTATTATTTTTTTTTATTTATAGATTCATATATTTACTTATTTGTTTATTTATTTTAATATCTTTCTCTGCCAAAATGGAAATTTCTTCACTATGCCCATATATGTAGTCAATAGAATGTACAACTAAGAAGAAGCCAAAAGAGGTTTCAGTGAGACATTGTTTACTTACAAGTACATTAAGGGTACTTGGCTGGATTAGTGGAAAACCCCTGTCATTACTGTATCTTTGTGCCAAATTAAAAGTATAATACAACCTTCTTAACCTACAAGCTATGGGCTAGTTTCGGATTTTAGAACCTGTGAAATCTTGGAATAGTGAGCATTTCTATTTTACCAGAACTGAATTAAATAAAGATAAATAAATTGAATGAAAAAAAAAAAAGTTACAAACAAGAGCAAACATTTCCCTTTTGATACTTCTCCAACTGAAATCTGTGTTCACAAAAAGAACTTCAGGGTGTGCAAAGAAAAGTGAAATCTGAATAAGTCAGAACAGTCAAGCATTTAATCTATAAGATTTTCTAGTAAGATATGAACACAATTGTTGGTAAAAAAGAACTGTGGCTACAGCTATGTACACTCATTTCCATCCATTGCAGATAATATTTAGTGGATGCAGTACATCAGATCTTGCCTCTGGGGATTTTTGCTCTCAATTTCCCTTTGCATTCACTAATACTGTTATTACCTGTCATTATAAACTGAAAAAATTGCACGGAAATTATAGTAAGATATAGAACTGTACCATGATAATCTAAAACAGTATTCATAACAAATTTTAGTTTCTATAGTTATAATAACCAGGTAGATATTAAGTATAACAGAATAACCTTCCTGCTTAAGTGAAGGCAGCTGTTATCTGATACTCTCATAACACTATTTTTCAAGTAAATACAATTCAGATCATATCTAAAGGCTGGGAGGCAAACTTGTGTCTAGAAGTTCCATTGCAGGAACAAACTGCAATAATGATGGGCTACTTTGTCAATGCCTAGAAACCAGAATTAGGTTTGCCACATGATCTAAACCTCTGGGTGACAAAATTCAGAATACAGAGGCTGAATCAAGTCATATTAAAAATATCATGGAGATGAATAAATTTTCATTTCTCTCATTTCCTCCTGAAACAATGGAGGTAGAAAGAAAATGTGTTGAAATTCTACTGGCTGACGGTGGGAGGAGGTGTATTTGCATTTCAGGGTGTACCTCCCTTTGCCACAGAACACTTCTACCCGTATAAGTATTAAGTTGAAGAGCCTTTGTTTCCAAAAGTATGCATATGCTGACTGCATTTATTGTGAAAGTGCTTTTTCAGCAGACACTGAATGAGTAAAGAGGCAAAAGTCAAGAGAAGTCAGTTTTTCCTAGGCTGAGTAAGCAGCCCAGCAGCTTGAGCTGGAAGGAGGACAGAGATGTGAAGGAGGGTGCTGAAACTATCAAAAGGTCATTTTTTTGAAAATACAGCACATATTCCAGGTACAAAGCAAAACATAGCACAACAGCAAAGAAAAGTGCTCAACACTGACATCAGTACTCTACTGAGCTATATCTAAAATGTGAGACCTGCCTGGCAGTAGAGCTGCAAAACCAAATAAGTAAATGTGATATGGTGAAGGATTAGTTAGCTATTGTTAGCAGCTATTGTTTCTTTGACAGGGAGATGACAGATTCTTAACTATAGCTTGTGCTAGCACAGGCAGCATCACAAATGACAGCATGCTCTACATGGTGCAACAGAGCCTTCTGCCAATATAGCTAGAGGCCAATCAGGAAGCCAGGAAAAAATGAAGAGAAGGAAGGAACCAGGATTCATTTTACTAGGCTTTTAACAAGTGGAAGAGAGCCCCTATACTCCGTTGTCATTCAAAAAGAGACCAAGATCACCTTGGATGTGATAGGAATTTGGTGACAAGAAATGCTATGGCTCTTTTTTCATGAGTATCAGTGACGTGAGAGAGCTTGACACCACAGGTAGTGTAGTTATTACCATGATACACAGCTGCTTGAGACTTACAGCACAGTTTATAGAGCTGCATGACTGACTTTGGTTCTATTCAGACAGCTTCATATTCTAAGCAAAAAATCTATTCTAGATGTAGCATAGTAATCTAATGTTCTTCTGCATACAGATATCACTTACGAAGCAACCTATAACCCTGGGGCATAGTGTATATAATGTTAATTTATCCACATGGCAGAGGAGTGTCAGGCTTTCTGACATTCTGGGTTCACAAGCCTGGTAGAGTGGCCACAATGCAGGTTACACTGCTTTGGGAGCGAGTGCATGTGAAGGAGCAAGGGTTACAATTGCTTTCTTTCCTCGCCAAAGCAACATGATTAAGGTGTGAATTATGATTAAGAGAACAATTTTACCTCCCAGAAATGGTGCAAGTTTTTCCTTCCCTACGGATTATTTCTTGAACGGTAATGTGGAAACTAAAGCTATCAGTGTCACTTATCTACACACTTAGGTATTCCTCTCTATTTATGGTACACTTTAGTCCAACATATGCATGTATGAAAGAGAAACACAGCTAAATGACAACGCTAGTAACAAGAGCTGGTGCAGAGTTATCTGGTCTCTGGACACAGCTGCACAAATTATCGTATGTCTACTTAAGATCTCCTCTTCAACATACAGCACAGAGTGTAGAAACACCTAGCAGGCAGATATGGTTTTGCTCTGAAAGCCATACTCCCCTGAGATGGCCTAAGTTAGAGCGTGACCACCTTTCAAAAACATTAAAAGAGCTTTCTTTTTCTAAAAAAAGGCTTTTTGCCATTTCTTAGCTGACATAAAAGGAGAAAGAGAAGAGGAGGATTAAAAAAAGCTAGGTGTGTGCATATCAAACTATTATTCTTCTGTGGGGAAAGGGGTAGAACAAAGAATTTTTGAAGTCCCTTTGGGATGTCATCACAGCTGCATACCTCACTCTCAGAGCACTTATATGCAATAGGGGTAAATGCAACAGAAGACCAGAAATACAAAGATTAGGTACAATTGCTTATCATGAATATGACACAAGAAAATTGCCCATAATTAGTTTTGAACACAGAAAATGTCATCTTACATCTTTCACTCTCCCTCAGCAGGGAAGAAAGTTTAAACATTAAATGTGCATAAAAACCCAACAGAAAATAGTTAATGTTATAAGTGTGTAGATCTTCTTTTATGTGTTCTTTCTATTGAACTCCCCCAAATCCACTTGTTATTCCATATATCACTTACGTACTAGCATATAACTCCTTTGTCTACAAAATGAAGTTATTGTAACTTGCAAGAAAATTATGTGAGCCAGATTTCCAAATTATTTTCAGTAATGATATATTTTGCATATAATTATAAATTTTAAAAGTAAGTAATTCCTCACCATTAAATAATCACCTCTCAATCTGATAAAATATAGTTAAGACAGTCTTATTTCCAAAAGGAGATGACAGGTGATATATGATGTATACATCATATGAATAAAATTAATTCAACCAGTTCTATTTGCAGAAGCTGAAAGCAGTTCATATTCTATTCTAACAGTGCCACAAATTTAACACATCATTCAGTAAAAACTTAAGTTGCTTTGGTGCATATAAGTGTGTTTTTAAAGACCATGCCATAGATTAGACAATAATTCTATAGTGTATCAGTGATCTGGGAATGATTTTTGGTTTAAACTTGTTTTGTTTCACTGGCATTCTATGATTTGTTATACTGCTGTCCAATGCTTAAGATTTAATTACCAAAATCAGTATTACTTGAGGGGACCAGTTGGATAGCATTATATATGAAAGTTCTTGTCTAACAGCATTTCCTGGGTTTTGGATGGGAAGAAAGGACAGCGGGAGGGAGCGAGCAGCTGTGTGGTTCTGAGTTACTGGCTAGGTTTAAACCACAACACAGCAGGACATCAGATAGCATCACAGCTATGTTTTGAAAATTTTGATATACAAAGTTAAGAAGAGGACTGAGCTGCTAAGCATTTTAAAATGTTGACTTGTAAACACAAAATAGGAAATGGAAATTCTTAGTTAAAAGTTTTATCTAGAAAAGCTGGAAACATTAAAATCTCTAGCCAACCAGAATTTAGTTATGAACATGCAAAACTACAAAGCATTTATTTTCATGTATTATTTCTGAGCTTTAGCAGTTTAAGAGAGCAAAAAGAATATATGCAACTGACTTAAATTGAAAATATCAGTGTTATTTATAAGTCATCTTAGGTTAAATGGAATATATTGATGGCAACTTTTTTCTTTATGAGAAAAAATCAATGTAATCCCTGTCATATTATCTTTTTAGAATAAATTGTAGCAATCCTATCACTTCAGTTCAGATATATGAATATTTTTATGTGATTATTTATTAAAGTAACTGGATAATACACGCACACAGACACACGCATATTTAGTCACTGAAATTTCTTAGTTTTTTTTTTCTTTAAGATGTAATTTTTAGTGTCTTTAGTAAAGTCAGGAAAAAATATTATATAAAGAGCCCAGATATAGTGAGTAACAATCCCCCTGCAAGTCTAGATATTTGACTTTAAGGTTAATAGATATTTCTGCTTAAGTACTCCAGGAACAAGCAATTCATGAGAAGCTGAAGTTGCTTTGTAAGCACACTGATATAAGGTTAACATGTTTCAGATCACTGAAGCCATCCATACTTACATGGAAGCATTCATCTAGTAAAATTTAAGGCATCTAAAATTAGGGGTTTTAAGATAGGAACATAGGTTTCTATCTGTAATAAAGCTCTGAAGGAAGATTCAGACATCTCAATAGTCTGCAACTGTCCATCAGCTTCCAAAGATCCTCCTTACCTAGATTAGATGTATAAAGTTTGACAGTGTGAATAATCCAGCCACGCACAAAAATCGGCAAAAGTCCTAAGGCTGCTATCGCCAATACTGTTGAACCAATGGTTGTTCCCTGGGAAAATCTGCAGTATAAGTAAGACACTACGGGGAAAAATAAATTAAAAAAAAAAAAAAAAGCAGTTATACTAAAAGCAGCAGTAAGAAGTCACATTTACCACTGCATAATCATGCATGAATCTTCCTTAGGCAATGCACTGAAATTCAGCAAGATGTAATGTAGCTTAGTGTTCAGACTACTGCAGAATCAGGCCTTAAATAAATATTTCTAAAACATCAGCAGAAAAAAGCAAAATCTTCTTATGAAATATAATATTTGGATTTATAACTGAACTTCCTCTGGTAAGTTCCCTAAATCAATTTAAACTCAGGGTTTTGCCTCATAAATCACTAGTCTGAACTAGGCATGCTTCAAGTGATGCATGGCCAAAACTGAAAGCATGATGACAAATCTGACAACTTGAAATGAGCCTGTTAGACTTGGATAAAATTCTGAATAAGCACTTTTTGTACCTTGCCTAGACAAATACAAATAAGGCTTGTCTTTTCTACAATGTGGGATGGAGTGTCCACATGTGCAAGCTATATTGCTACAGCCCCACTTGATCTTACTCAGGAGCGTATTGCACATTCACTGCGATGAAAAATCTTTCTGCTGAAACAATTTTTGAGGTTACTCCAAAATTTGAACCTGAAAATGCTCAAACAAGTATCAGGTGTTTGATATCTGCTTCTCCAATAGCTGTGCTAGCAGGCAAGAGGCAACTAAGCAGGCAGAACAGTAATAATGAAGCCCTTTCAGCTTAAGAAATTCATTGCTGGTGTAAGAATGAGATCATTCTCCTTAAAAAAATAGTCACTAATTCATGATGTAAAGCCACATTATATGACATTATATGACCGTGCAAGGCTTCATAGACAATCAGTTAGATACAGTGGAAGGCATCTGTGGCCAGCTTCTACTTGCTAGAAAGGCAGCAATGGCACTCACCAGGCAGTTGAACTTCATTTGAAAGGTATTAGGGGCATTCGTAGTCTTGCAAGTAAGGATCCACTTTAAGTGGGGCAAAGCACCTGTGCCTGGCTGCTAACTGATATTTAACTGGCACAGTGACTTGGAGCGCTGCACGCAGGAACTGCTGAAAGAGATGCAGCAGTTTGCATGCCAGCCTGGGGTGGCAGGACAGGGATGCTGCTTGTGCTGCTTTGAGATAGTAAGGTCTATGCTGGTGCTCTGGTAGAAAAAATGGTGATCATTTGAGATGGTGGTGACACAGCACAGGATACTGCTCCTGATATAGTAAGAACTGGGATGAGTTTACCATATCAGAGGCATCAACCCAGCCAGAGCTGGGGAGGTGTGGTTAGTCATTCCAGTTATGTGCTGAAGTAAGTAAGCATCTCAATTCCTTTGCTGGGAGGAACAGGATATTTTCCATTCCCAGTCACCAGGGACATGCTTCATATTTTCATATTTTCTAGCAAGCTTATACACCTTGCTCACTGGTGTAAAAGTTCCTACAGTATGTCATTTCACTGCATGTGGTGCATTTTGTATAGGTTAGGTATTTGGGATTTGTTCTCTCTGTTACCTGCAAACTAATTCTGTACAACTCCAGGCCTTTGTTTTTTTAATTGACTACAAGTGAATTGTTAGATGCCAAGCCTGTGCCCTATCTCTCATCCTGTGCTGGTCTCCTCTACACTGCAGCCTGTGCCACATGTCTCAGCACTTTTGCTGTCGTACTGTCTGTAGTCCTCCATGCTACATCATCATGTTCAAGTTATGTTCTGCTACACAAAATAACTACATCGTAATACTATTTATATAAAACCTCTGGCTGTACCATAGAAAGACAAGCAAGGGAAAAATAAATTAGCATGGCCATCTAGTTGCTATAAAAAAAAAAAATAATTGTAACAGCTAAACTGAGTAAAATCAAAGCTACTGCCAGGAAGTCAACAAAAGTTCAGACAGAGAAAGCCTTATAAAGCTTAGTGCTAAGGCTTTGCAAACTCAATACAAAGTCTATGATCCATTACTACCATTGGTAATACCTTACTGCAGTTACACTTGTCGTGGTTTAAGTCCAGCTGGTAACTCAGAAGCATGCAGCCACTCTCTCACTCCCCTCCCCCTTCCTTTCCTCTCCCCAGCTCCCAGAGGGATGGGGAGGATAATCAAAAGAATGTAGCTCCCATGGACTGAGATAAGAACAGTCCAGTAACTAAGGTATAACACAAATCACTATTGCTGCCAC
>JANHGB010024803.1:0-10392 GCA_026283785.1 Coracopsis vasa | reverse complement strand
CTTGGTCAGATTAAACATTACTGAGCAGCAACTAAAAACATTGGTGTTATCAGTGCTGTTCTCAGGCTGAAGGTAAAAAACACAGCACTGCACCAGCTACTAAGAAGGAGAAAAAAAAGACTGCTACTGCTGAACCCAGGACAACTTCCTACTTGTCTAGAAAACCACTAAGTACACAGAGTGCAGTGTAAATGCCCATATCTGACTGAAGCTTTCAGAGATGCAAATTAAAAAAAACCCAACAAAGTATTCACTGTAACATGTTTTTTGGTGATACTCTGGTCTACCATATTAACCCCAAAGGGCACATTAAAAGCTTAGCACAATTTCAGATATTCCAGTGGTACTAGTAGGATGGCCCAGTTTCCATTTAGAAGGACATTGGCTTGCCTTTGTTTTCATTTTCAGAGCGCTTCATTAAGTTTACAAATGTTTCATTAAGTTTTATTAAATACATTAATCTGAGAGTAAGGAACTGCACTTTGCACAGTGGTGAAATGGACTCCACAGAAAAAATCCTATTATCAGGAGTGATCAAGAATGGTCTATGAATGCTTTGGCTAATTTGTGGCTTGAGGAGGGTGATTTTTGCTTCTTCTTTATTTGAGAGAGTAAATTAACATTTTCATGAACATCATACAAATAAATCACCATTTTGATTAGCTATTTTTTCTCCCTTATTTTTTTTTTTTTTTTTTACATTTGCCTGTATCAAATGTATATTCTCCCTGCTAGCAGGCAGGCTGAACTGACTCATTTAGGAAGTACTGATGTTTTGCCAACTCGGAGATTTTACTGTAAGTCTGATGATACCTGATTTATGTTTTAAAGACCAGGTCTTGGAAAGGTGTTATTAAGTGAATCTTCAGTATGTAAACACAAACCCCATTACCATTATTAATTGGTAATATAATGGTAATATGGTAATGAATAGCCTTTCAGATGGCATGTTCCACACCAGGATAAAGCCAAAAGAAAAATCTGAAGTTTTCCAAGCTTCCAAAGGCATCAAAGTTTCTGTCATGTAATGTCTCCTGATTCTGTGGCAGATTAATATCTTACTGTCCTTGCTCTGAGTACAACCCATATATCTGTGGCTGGTGTAGAATATCAAAACCAATACACTAAACAAGTCCAAGGGCTCAGATTTACAATGCAGTCTCATGCTTTTTAAGCCTGATTCTGAGCACCAAATGGTTGTTTTTTTTGTTTTTTATGCTAAGTATTACTGATACTGCTTTTGGGGGAGAGTTTATTTTTTTCAGTTTGGAAGTTCACAACTAATCAGTTTTTATATTCAAGAAATTTTACGTGCTATAATGTACTTATTTCCTTAAGAAGAAGATACTTCTCTCTTTTTGAGCAATAGTAAAATCTTCATTCAAGATAGCCAACAATTTTGTGTCCTTGGCTGAATAATCCCAAATCTCTCAGCCTGTCTGCATAGCAGAGGTCTTCCCCTCTGATCATTTTCATAGCCCTCCTCCTGACTTCCTTAAGCAGATCCATATCCTTTCTAAATAATGATGCAGAGTATCAGAGTTATAGGCCAATCATACTGTCAGAAGCAATCTGGAGAAAGAAGGATGCTTGTATGAGACTTCTCATTTAATTACGTTCTCATATCAGTGTATCAATTTCATAATACAGATTGCACCCAAAAAGAAAAGAAAACCACCTGTTAAAATGTATTTATTTCAACTCTAAGTGAAAAGGCCCTCAAGAACATAAAATAGAATGAGCCTGCTGAAGGTTAATTAATATTTTTTAATCTGAAAATAAAACTTGTATTATATAATAAACAAAGGTTTTATAGCATAAATAATCAAGATGGAAAAATAAGGTAATCATTGCTAGCTTTTTTTAGTACTAGATTCTGACTGTTAGTCAACAGGACTTCCAAGTCCTGAAATTACTAAGTAGCTGATGGATAGCAACTAGTACTTTTTATTCTAATGGATATGAAAAGAATATTTTCTATGTGGCATTATGGTTGTTAGAAGACTTTAAAAAGCGTTTCTTTCAATGGCAAGAAGCATAGGATGAGGCTGTAGAGAGCAACTGTTAAACTGTTAAAGTGAGCAGGGAACTGTTTGGGCACAGACCACTCTCAGAACACAGGGAGATCTGGATCCTTGTAAACATGATATATGAAATCTTCTTGGTGATAGTAGTTTAGCCATAATTTACTTTTTATTGAAAGGGGGGAGGAAGACAGAAATATTGAGTTTATATACCTGTGCGGCTGCAGCCCACTCACTTAAATAACTTAAATGATTGTCATATTTCTCATATCAATGTTATTGTATAGCACAAACTCAACGGCTGTATAAGCACAGTTGTTTCAGCTGAGATTTTTCACCGCAGCAATGAATATGGCACTAAGCAAATTGTATCATCCCTGTCTATGATACATTTGTCCTTACTTTGTCCTTCACAAAATGAAAGTATGAGATAGTTATACAGTAAGAGGTTATTATATGAAATGTAATTATGTAATAAATTTTAATGAGTGATTAATTATAAATAATTACTCAAGTAATCTAATCAATCATTGTACGTTTTGTTTTTTCAAGTTTTCTCGAGTATATTTTGTACTTATTTTTATATTTCATATCTGGTTCCCTAGAAGGTACAAGACAGGTTTATTGTTCTGCCTTCTGATTTGAGTTGGTGATATTGCCTTGAGACACTACTTTACTAAAGAACATGTGACGAAATACCTGACAGAGAACAGTAAACTTGCTATATTTTAGGATATCTTGAGAGATTGGTGGTATAAATATATTATTGTTACTCATATCAGTTGAAGTGCAATAAGGCTTTGTTTTAATCCACTTTAGAAATTTTCCGTGTGTAATTCTTTCATGAAAGGAGAAAGAACTGGCTGAAAGCATCTCATCCCATGAGGACACCACAGATCCTATCCTTAAGGTATTTTCTGGTCTGGATTTTGTGGGGTAAATTATAAAATTAGCTGCTTTTACAAATGAGTAATCATGAATCTTTGGTTTTTCTAACTACCCTAAGTGGAACTGTAAATTAGGTGAGTCAAAGGAAAGGAAGCATTTCTACACAAAATTACAGCAATTAAATGGACTCCATAAAAATCATAATCTTGAAAATTAAAGAGAATGTTTCAAAAAGCAAGAGTTTGAGAAAAGGGGATTGCTTGGTTTTTTTCTGGGGGGTTTGTTTTCTTCTATTTTTTTTTTTCTTCTATCCATGATTTCAGGGAGTTATAACAAATAATTTGACACATTTTTCTATAATCAAGTTTCCTCACTGTTTGCATCAAAGTTTCTACAGTTACTTCATATTTTCAGTCACTCAAAATTCTGTCATTTGTTCTAAGAAAAATTTCAGTTAGCAATATGAGCTGGAAAAAAACCAACATCTTGTCATTCTTTGGCAGTGCAAAAAACCTAAGAACACTCAGGAATAGTAATGCACCAAGCAGCATGAGTTTAGTATTTTAGTTTTAATGTGGTTTTGCAATGAGAACTGAGAATTTAATTTGGGCTTTATTACAGTGTTGCATCATTAACTTTCAAACACCTCTAGAGCTTTTCCGTTTCTCTGTCTTCACTGTTAGATCTTAAATTAGACTGCATTAGCCTTTAGTTTAGGTGCAGTATCTACCTCAGTCTGATGCAGATTTTCTACTTCTCTTACTTTAGATAAATGTCTTATTTCTCCTCCTCTCTTCTTCCTGAGTTTTTTTGGTTTCTTTCTGAATGATTGACATAAAATCATTTGTATTAATCCTTACTTTCACATTTAAAAACTAACAATTAACAAAGGACTGCAGGAAGATTGTATTCAACAGCTACGTGAGTAATAGAGATGTTTAACAGGTACCAGAAATGCAATATTGCAAAGTTTTATATATTTTTTTCATTCTACTGTGGAGAAAATGTTAAACCTTAAAAAGCTTCCAACAAGCCGTAATTTTGCAAGTATCTCTCTTCTGCTCAGAGAGATTTGTCTTTCATTTTATCTTCTCCTCAACCAGTGGATTAGACCACTGGATGCCCCATCCCTGGAAATGTTCAAAGCCGGGTTGGATAGCGCCTTATAAAACTTTCAGTGAGAAAGCCTGTCAAAATAGACACAGCTCCATGCCATGAGATACCTAGTTTCAATAAAATGGAATTTTCGACTGACAGACTTTCTGACCAACCTCGTTGAATGATCACAACTCTGACAGATCTTGTTTATGTGGGAAGATTTAAGAGAGTGCATGTGTCATATGTGCATTCACCTCAGTAACTTCTTGTTCTTGTAGTAACAATATCTTATTCTCTCACCAGGCTCTACATCATCATCTGCAAGGAAAGCTAGGTGTCAATGCCAAACTCAAATCAATAAAGGGCTGAAGTACCTGTAATGGTGCCAGAGGTAATGTTTCAATTAGTCTTTCTGAATTAATGTCCACTTCATTTCCAGTAAGACCAGATAGATATGTAACGGACGTGTTTTGCACTATTAAAATATGATGAGAAAAATATTGCTTTTCTAATTTGGATTACAGACCTGTAGGAGGAATTAGGTAGGAGGAATGCCACCATGAACTAGTTTGTTTCTGTGAAAAAGCAGAGAAAAGTGCAGTCTCTTTTTATTCTTTTTTGCCACCAAGTAGAAAAGCAAAGAGGAATATTGTGCCTGCCCTGGACTATCACCACAAGCACACAAATTAGCTGCCGATTCAGTCTAAAACTAATCACTGGCCCTTGCAACATGAGGATTTGTGATATTGTAGGGATACCTCTCCAGCTGAGCTCCTCTTGAGGTCTGGAATATTTGTAGTGGCCATCTAGCACCAAAGTCAGATGGAGAGAGTGAATGTTGCTCAAAACTATCGGACACATCCAAATTCATACAGTGACTGCAAAAGCCTGGTTGCCATGAGCTCTATAGTTGCCTCAGGGAGAATGAGAGACTTGTGCTTCCTTTTCCAAACACAGGGTACAGGCACCCGTTGCCTATCTTTCCGAAGATTTCTTTTATAATAGTCAAGCCATTATCATCTGGCTGTATATAATGGTAATGAAGCTTTCTAACAGAACTGCTGATAATGCTGTTATTACTTGACAATTTCTTCCATTGTGAACAAGGGAATGCAATGATTGTTTGCCTGATGCTTGATTTTGATTTTGCCAATATGGAGCTCTCCCTTGCCAATAACCAAGAAAGCATCTGATTAACTCGTTTTTTCTGTACTGTTAAACATATTTGAGTCTCTGCTCTCCTACTAGGCCAACAGGCAGGAGGGCTCCTCATTACTTCATTCATTGTTTAGTAACAAAACAGCTGTAGGAGTTCAAATGAATGGCTAAAGTAGCAGAAATACTGCCATGCTGCCCCAGAACAGCACCTTTTGCAACTTGTCATAGCAAAATATGCATGTATACTGCCTGTAAGCCACATACTAAAATTACCACTGTGTAATTTAGTTCTATTGGATGCTGGAGCTCAGTAATTCAACACAACTCATTGCAAAGTTGATATAAAGGAGAGGAAAATGGATCTCAAATTTTAGAACTTATCTGTAATTTCTTACTGATTCATAATGAAAATTGTCCATTAACATTAGACAAGTGTGCATTTACTAAAATTTTCAGAGCTTCATTGTTTGAGATCCGCTGTACTTCTAAAGAAGTCATAAAGAATTTAAGTGGTAAAGGCATCCCTTAAAGTTTGTCAGCATCTCATTTCTTGGGGCCTAAAACCAGTATAAACAGGGCAAAATTATTCCCTTCTCAGCTATTTATATTAAAAAAAAGGCAGCGAAATTATTTCATATAATATGAAAAGTGCATTCAGCAAGTACCATTTGAGGTTGTAAGAACACTTAGGCAGAATATACTTACTTAAAATTAGTTTCTCTGATAAAGCTATATGGAAAAGATTCCAAAGTCCAGTATGCTACTGACTGATTGGGGGGAGCTTGCAGAATACACACAGACATTTGTTGAGAGGATTATTTTGTGTAAAGAATTTTCATAGACAATAAACTTTTATTAAGGATGAAATCTATACCAAGGTTTACTTTCAAGACTGTACTTTTAGAGGAACAACTCTGGGCCATCATATTTTCTACCTGAGAATCATCTTAGACTTTGTCAAATGTAAGTAACTGTATTTTAAGTGTTGACATGCTTCTAGAATAGAAAGTGCCTTGTAGAAATAAGAGTTCATAAAAAGCTGTGAGGTTTTTTTTTTTCAGGGAGGTGAGTTTTTTTTTAAAGATCTGAGGAACTTCTGAGGATATTTTTCTAAGGCTTTCTGGATTTACTAACAATTTCTGTTCAAGGCATTGACCTTTGTGAACACTCTATAAATTAAGTGTTCTAACTCAGTCTTACTCATAAGAGGAATTAGGATCAGATTGTTAGGAATAGGATCAGATATTTGCTTATTGTTAATGAATAACATTTAAAATAAAGAAAAAAACATTCATTACTTATGGCTCACATTGAGTATTATGTGTAATTCTAAGACAGTCCTATATATTTTTCTCAATTTGTCATAACAGAATTTGGCAAATAATATATAAATAAAAAATAATTTCAAGAGTGGCAACATTAGAAGATAAATCTAGAAGATAATTTTCTAAGACTACAAATGATCAGTAGGAGAAAATACAACAGAAGGCAGACATCAGTTTTATTACTGATATATATTTAGAACTTACTAGCATGTTAAATAGTCACTCAGCAACTATCCATCTGTATCTTCACAGGACACAGATTTTTGATCTCTTTTTGTATATACAATTGATAGAAGTATCTAATGAATAAATCATTAAAAGCACCTGCAGCACATGGAAGATTTAGAAATGGAAGCAATAAATTGGAGTCTGAAACTCATATTGTTTTCATCATCCAATGATGGAGAATATTTGTGTTCCTCAAAAAATGACAACTGTATGTACAACATAAGTTTGAATTAAACTCAGTCCTAAAAGAGCTTCATACTCAGAATCAGCATAAGGCCAGTCACATTTCTTCATGTTTGTGAAATGAATCTGGCCATAATCACCCATAGAAAACTCAGCTGTGATATAGTTTCACTGTAATTATAAGGCAATTGACGTGTCCTCCAGAAGAGCATATAAGCTCTAACTCTCAGAAATAACAATGTTATCACCATTTGATGAGGGAAGGCTAATAGATTTTAACAATAACCAAAGAAAAAAATTATCATGGAATCACAAAATGGTTTGGGTTGGAAGGGACCTTACAGCTCACCTACTTCCAACCCCACTGCCTCAGGCAGGGACACCTTCCACTAGGGAGGTTGCTCCAAACCCCATCCAACCTGGCCTTGAACACTGCCAGGTATGGGGCAGCCACAACCTCTCTGGGCAACCTGTGCCAGTGTCTCACCACTCTCACAGGGAAGAGTTTTTCCTAATATCTAATCTAAGTCTCCCCTTTTTCACTTTAAAGACATTCCCCCTTGTCCTGTCACTACTCGCTCTTGTAAAAAGTCACTCTCTAACATTCTTTAGTCGTTGGAAAGGTGTTCTGAGGTCTCCATGGAACCTTCTCTTCTCCAGGTTGAACAACCCCAGCTCTCTCAGACTGTCTTCATAGGAAAGGTGCCCTAAAACCCAAGTGTATGAACTGTTTCAACAGACCTAGTTGAAAACCAAGGAAACATTAAGAAGCATGAATACAGTACAGTGCAGTACGTAAAAATTTGCGTTATTTCAATCCTCCAAAAACCAGTAAGCTTCCAAGATGTCTGCTTTTTATGGGAACAGAAACTCCCATCAGATCTCATCATACGCATGCAAATGCATGACAGAACAAAAATATTGACATTTAAGTACCAAGGATACAAAAATCGTATCATCAGAAAGGAGAATTTGGTGGTTTGAAAGCTTTAAATACAATCTGATCTTCCAAAAGCTCTAAATATACACAGTTCCTCATATTATATTAAACCAAAACCAGTGTAACATGCTCCCTCCATACCCCCCAAAATATTGAGACTTATCTCTTGTGAGTGGTATCCAAAGTCAGCAAAAGAACATAAATTGCTTCTTCCATTGGGTCTACAATTGCAAACAGAGCATACAATTATTCTAATGAAATGCATCAAGGGATAATTTTTTTTTTTTTGGCTCCTTGTATCTTGTCCTTAAAGATTTATCTCCTTGCTTGTACATTTTTGTGCACTGTACAATATAATGACTAGAACATACAGAATCACAGAAAATGGGGCTGGCTAGAACAACATTTAGTCTATTTTCTTAGAGGAAGCAGCACTAACTATCCAAATGCAGTTGCAGGCAGATGGTAGTCTGTTCTGTTCTCATAGAACTTCAGCAACTGAATCTCCACAACCCTCCCATACAATTTATTCCAGGGCATCACAACTCTCACACAGCTAAAAGAATGTGCTTTTAATATCAAAATGTAGCAAGAAAAGATTACGGTTTAAGCCATATGTTTGTACTTTCTTCACAATGAACAGGGAAAGAAGATAATTTCCTTTCCCTTTGAAGTCTGTTGTTTTCTGTCTAGAGTAAATATGCAGAAGAAAGTTACAGAAAATTAATGATCTCATCGTCCCTCTAAGGACATTGAAACAACCTAGGTAGCTCTGACTAAATTAATTACTGAACTTCCTCTAATTAAAAATTGTTCATAAGAAATGCTTCCTAACAACACAAGGGAAGCTTGACGTGCCTGGTGAAAAACTGTGCTTGCACCTTTAGTGTTTGATTATCAAAGTAAAATTAGATGAACATTTAAAAGACCTCACAAAAGCTAAACCAAAAGTTTATCTGCAGATATAATACAGTGCTTTCTTATATTTATTGATCCCAGTGATCCAAGAAAGATTTCCTTACGTCATGATTAAAAAGGTTCTCCTTTTCCTCACTGAAAAGAGGAAATGGTTTGCACCTACTATAGGCTAACTCTCGTGCTTTCTTTCAGACCTATTTTCTATTTGACAGTTCCTAGCACAATTTCTCTAGGAATTACTGATTATGCCTGTGGTCAGCATTGCTGTGCCCATTAGCGGGGAAGGGTAGGGGGCAATTGGGAAAGGGAAGGCTAAATCTTTTCTTTAGTTTAAGTTGTGGAAGAAGTGGTATTGTGCAAGTCTCTGGGTTTTCAAGTACCGCAAATGTTGATGAACACTCCAAATTAAAGGCAGCATAAAGGCTCAGCTCCCACCAAAAATAGGAATGCACTCTCAAAATCGTTGCTCAACCTTAAATAATGCTAGAGCACTATGGCACTGGAAATGGAGTCAATAGCCATTACCATGGTGCAAACAGTAAAATCTTATTTTTCATTATTCCTGGTACAAATATAGCCAGAACCATCACAGTTGCACAGATTTGGAGAAGGAAGAAATATCTGAGTCGTAATTTTTTGAGAACATACAGAGTAAAGTAATGATGAGTTCCTATCCTCAGCAAGAGGAGTTCATACAGAAGACTGAGTTTTAGCCATTTTTTTTTTTTTTACTAGACTAATGCTATAATGCCTTGACACACTGAGAAATCAAGAGAAGAAGGCTCCAGCTGAAAAACAGTGATCAGGCATAAATGGCAAGTCAGTGCTTTGAAATGTTGCACAGAATGCAACTATGTGTAAATTTAAGAAATTGAAAGGTGGTTGATAATTCTTATTTACAGAGGACTGATGTGTATATTTGACTGTTCTAACTCTATACTTATTGGATAAAAGTTTAAAAATTAAGGATTAAACTGAACGGAGGCTGCTGGTTTCCTTGCAGTAGTCACAACAGACATATTTATTAAGATTGAAAGGCACACAGTCTTTTATACAATATGCTCATATCCTTAACATTTAAAAATTTTTATTTAGGAGCAATTTACATGAAGAACAGTTTCAGTTATCCTGTGTTCACAGTCAGTTAGGCTAAGTGCTGTATAAATGACAACTAACTGAGAAAAGCTCATTTTGTTTCTTTAGCTATTCAATTATTCATCTAATATACTGTAAAAGACATCTAATGGGAGAGGGAAAAAAAGCTATCGCATTTATAAATTGTTTTTCTTCTTTAATTTCAGGAGAATTTCATTTTTTCTGGATGTCTAAGACTGACATCTTTTAGGTTAGTACTAGTGATGAAATATGTATCATTGGATGTAAGAAGGCAAAAATATATAGGGGAAAAAAACCAGCAAGCACCAGAATATTCTTGTCTACTGTCTAAGTTCAATTTCTCTGATACTATTTTACAGTGTATTTTCTACCTGTCCTGGGTTCAGCAGTAGCAGTCTTTTTTTCTCCTTCTTAGTAGCTGGTGCAGTGCTGTGTTTTTGACTCTCAGCCTAAGAACAGCACTGATAACACCAATGTTTTTAGTTGCTGCTCAGTAATGTTTATTCTGACCAAA
>JANHGB010024800.1:0-21713 GCA_026283785.1 Coracopsis vasa | reverse complement strand
TGCCCAGAGAAGCTGTGGCTGCCCCATCCCTGGCAGTGCTCAAGGCCAGGTTGGATGGGGCTTGGAGCAACCTGCTCCAGTGGAAGGTGTCCATGCCCATAGCAGGGGTTGGAACTGGATGAGCTTCAAGAGAAATGGCCTTCAAAGCTGATCAGGTTTTCTGTGACCCTTGGAGAGCCCCTTATAGGTGTAAGGGGAATCGTGGAGATTCCTGGACCTGGAATGCTGGCAGCTGCATTTGGGGGTAAACCTGGAGGTGAAGTGACATGCCCAGGGTTACCTGGGGCGTTGGTGCTGGAGCCTGTGCTGGGATCAAGCCCTTCAATGCCTGCTTCTGCTTGAACCATGAGACTTGTTTTCTCTCTTTGTCCTTAGTTATGCAGCACAAGGAAATTTTGGGTTAATTTTAAATATTCTCCTAAATCTCGGTGATGACAGATTGATGTGTGCGCTGGATCGGGGCCTGTTCTGTTACACACATGGATGTGTACACAGCTGTAAGTGTTTTGCATCTTTAGGCTTCTGCAGTCCAACGGAGAGATCTTCCCTCCCTGCCCACAGATGTGTTCTCTCTCCCCTTGCACCACAGACAGCAATGTTTGGTCCCCTTGCTTCAAGGGTGAGAATTTGGGTGGAATTCCTGGTTGCTTTGATCATTCATTGCCCATTGACTTTGCTAATGAAGCTCTGTGAGTGCATGCAGTCTTCTGGGCTCGAGAGCTGGGCATGGCTGTGGGGTCAAAGCCTGAGTGTTGGGGTAGGATCTCCCCTGGACCACATGAGCTGGGAAATACCTCCCAGCCTGATGCTCTTGAAGGTTTTAGGTTGTGCCTGAGCACACCAGCAGAGAATTACGTGTTGGTTATGTCTTATCTTCCAGAGCTTGCCACACACCTTGCTTTTAGTGGTGTCATCAGCAGCTAAAATGCAGCTGCTGCCTTGGGGGTGAGAACAGCAGCTCCCAAAAAGGGTGATGCAAACCGCTTGGGTTGGGTGGCAAGGCAGATGGTGCTCATCCCAAATGTAGATGGGAAAGGCCAGGCTCTGCATCCCTTTTGATGTATGGTATCCTTTCAGCCACCCTGTAGCCTGTATGCTCGCTCAAGAGTGAATGGTGCTTCCTCATCACCGTGCAGCATCTGAGCTTTCCTAGAGGTCTCCATCCATTTACCATCCTGAATTGTGCTTACGAAGCTCTGAGATTGTGCTGAATGAGCCTGAGGAAACTGCAGGTGGGAGATTGAAGGGGAAAAAAGAAGTGCTGGGGACAGCAAGTCATCCCAAGTCAGTTTATAGCAATTCCATCTAATTTAAATGAAAAAAGATAGCAGTGCATAAACCATTTAAATATTTCATCTATGGAAGAGCCCTGAATGAGTTTGTACTACATGTGCATGTGTAATGCTTCAGTAGGGATGGGAGCGGAGGCACCAAGCCCCGCTCATCCCCATGCTCATAGGGAGTTGTGCCCCAGCCCTTCAGGCTGGCTGGAGGGTTTTGATTGAAGTGTTTTATTTGAGCAGGGGATTCATTTTACCTTCATTTACCCTATGAGTGTCTTAACAGGTTGGGTTTGACTGTCTGAGGTGAGGGCCTCTTCCTGCTCCTCTGTGCTTTCTGCCTGATGGGTGCTTGGTGACTCTGGAGGATGCTCAAAATAGCCCCAACTCAGGGCTGTACCTGCCCAACCTTGTGGAGAGTCATGAGGTCACTGGTGTAAATGGGAGGAGAATTTGTCCTTTTAGCTTTACAAATAGCTGTATTTTCTTTAATGGCATTTTCCTTGGGGCAGTCATAGAATCAGAGAATAGTTAGGGTTGGAAAGGACCTTAGGATCATCTAGTTCCAACAGAAGTATGGAGCCCAGCTGAGGTGCTGCAGAGCTGGAAAGGGCGCCAGGATGCCCCATTTAATCCCATTTCTGAAACACGTTTGTCTCTAAAAATAAACCCAAACAAGCAAAACTCCATGGGGTTTCTTCTCAACATATTTAATTTTCCTGCATTCCTGTAGCCAGGTTGGAGATGTTTCCTCTGTGGAAAATCCTCTCTGATATTGCTAAATAGAACTCTGTAATCTCCAGCAGCTAAAGTGCTTTTTGGGTCCAAGGGTGTTGTGTTGGTGTGTTTCTTTGGGGTTTTTTTCCCCCTGACTCTGTCCATCCTTACTGAAGTGCAGGCTTTCCAGCGATGAGCGATTTGGGGCTTATCACTGGGAAGTGCCACGAATGCCAGACCCGCGCTTACACGGGGAGAGAAATGCATGAATTTTCCACATCAGTAGGAACTGAAGATTTTGCTAAAGGTGTCTCGAGCTGTAAGGAGTGAGATATGGCTCTGCCGGAGAGCTCCGGAGATGCAGAAACCTGCCTGGAAAATTAAAACATGGATTTCACGCCTTGGAAAACCATCTGTAAGGAAAGATGCAGGAGCTGGCTGGCTCTTGGCCGTGCAACAGGTAACTCGGGCTCCCCAGCAGTGAGGTTGCTGAACCACAGATGTTGTGGCTGACTTTAATCTGACTTCAGAGATGTTCATTAGGGAGCCTTGGACTGGATGCTGACTGCGTTATCGAGGGCTGCAGCACAGCCAGGGATGTGTGGGGATGTGTCAGCCCCTGTGGTCAGTTCCATCCCTGCGAGTGCCTCTCCATGCACTCGTTTCCTGCTGGGTCAACTGCTTCTGTCTCAATTTTATATGTAAAAGCTCCATTAAATGTTGTCACAGCCTGGGGTGCAGATGGACTTGAGACAGACTGACCACAGCCAGGGCAGTCAGGACAAAGCTACCTTCCCAATTACAGCCTCTGGTGATACACGCTGAAGGAAAAGGAAAAGCAATAAGTGAATCAAGCCTCTGTTTGTTGTCCTCAAGGTCTGTCTGTTAGCTAATGAGGCAGACTGCTGAACCTCTTATTTAATAATAGTACCTGGCACTTCTGTAGAGTTACTACCTATAACTTAAACCCAAGCTCTGCATTGACAAAGGGTTGCAAACAGCACCTTGTTCTACCAGTGCCTTGATTTTGGTGTGGAAGCTATGCTGGGTGTTCTGGTAACAAGGGCAGGTCCATGCCTCGGTGAGCTCTGTGGAGCAAACCCACCCGTGTGTTCCCTATCCAACATCACATCAGCTAACTGCTCTGATGCTCTGCCCTCCACTTTGCCCTCTTCCTCGCACCCCATAGAGCTGCCATGTGGTTTTGGTGCCCGGCACGTAGCTAATGTCTGTTTGTAAGACAATACTTCGTCATTATTTGGTGAAAACATAAGCAGCATTGTGCAGCTGGTAGCAACATTGATTGAAGTGACATTTAATCCAAGGAAAATACATGATACGTAGTCTAGGATTCCTTGTTCATCCATCATATAATGCAGTTCATGGGGATTAAATATCCCTCCTGTAAAGTTGTTTGAGATCAGCATTGTTATTTGTTTTGCAAATGATCCTGACAGGGATGCTGAGTGCTATTGATTACCAATGGTTCTTTAAAAATTATTATTATGCTGCAAATTATGAACCTTGGGGATATCCAGTTATATGATAATGAAAAGGCATTGGCGTGTAATGACACATGCATCATAACAAATTTGCTCTTCCTATATAATGGAGATTGAAAGGGACATGATTTATGACCAATAGCATTAACTGCCTGCCATGGGACATTCAAGGTAATGTGATGGAATTGCCTGGTTGTTCATCGTGGCAAGAAGCATTAATGATTAGAAAAGCCATTCAGAAAAAAAATCAAGAAAAAAACCCTTTTTCTGAGCAAAATCTCTATCTTCCAGTTTAAAATAAGTAAACCACTCTTGTAATTCATAAAGAGCTAAAATCCCTCTATCAATCTCCCATGCTCTGCTCCAGGAGCATCCACAAAGCCCTGCACAGATGGAAACCAATGTTACCAGTCCTAGAGGAACTCCTGGAATTGCTAGGAAAGCCTTCCCAGAGCTCCTGGCCATGGCTGTGATAAAAGTACAAATGAGAGCCCTGAATCAGCTGGGAATTTCAATGCGTTGGTGCCCTTGAAGCCAATGGAGGACACTTGTGTTGAGTTGTGCGCTCTCATTCCTGATGACGAATGTGTGATAACACAGCCCCTTGTCTTCCGGGCTGTCCTGGTGTTTCCCAGCTCCACAGCTGAGGGCCGAAAGCATGATGTGATTGAGAGGAGCCAAAGGGCTGCTTTGGGCTGTGGGGGCTTGAGCAGCGTCACAGGAGCCTTCCCCACCTTGGGCACCATGCTGGGTGCTGTGACCTTGCCATGGCCACATGCTCTGAGCAGTTGCGAGGTGCTTTTAATTGCCTTTCCATCATGGCATGGCACAGAGGGCTGGTAGGGACGATTTGATGGGTAATGCGCTCAGGAAGGTGCGTGGTGTGAAGGTTAAATTGGATGCTTTTTACTGTGCTCTCGGCACCCTGCTGCAAATATTGGCAATGCAAATAAGCCTTTTTCTTATCATGCTGCTGATCTACAGTGGAGCCCACAGACAGTGAATGCTTGGGTCTGTGCTTCTGTATTATCATGCTCAGCAGTAGCTGAGCATAGAGAAATACATGTCCAGGAGCCAGTGCCAGCAGAAGCACGTGTAAATCAAAAGGAAGGGAAAAACCTTTTCCCTTCTTCCTCCGGCACCTTTTCTGCATCTTTTGTCATGAAGTCCAGTATTGCACTGAGAGCCAGCAGGCTGCCAATAGGAAGAAATGCCCATACTGTCCCTGAAGTGTCTATGGGCAGGAGACCTCCTCCATAGATACTGATTTATTTTCACCCTTTGTTAGTGTATTTTGCTGTGCTGTAGCAGGGACACTTGCACAGTAATATCTTTAAAGAGACTCGGTGCTTGATAACCATGCTTTGGGTGAGGGAGGAAGGAGGGGTGTGCTTGTTTAGGTATTATTCTGCAAGCTGTATGACATCTAAAGATCCAGCTCTAGCCTTCCGTAAATCCCTCTAGCCCACTTGGAAATTGGATGGAGGGATGTTGAAATAGCAAAAGGGATCTCGGAGGCCATGCACACACTAATGGTCAGTGGAGGCTGCGTGCATCCCCCTGACCATGAGCATCACTGTGTTGTTACCCACCTTATCCAGAGGAATTATTCCCCTACCTGAAGTAAAAACAATGCCTTGGGATGAGGCTACCAGGCTGTACCCTGCTAGCCTGGCTGCTCAGTGGAGAGGCTGGGGATGCCTGAACCCTTTCCTCCTGGAACAATGAGGACCAAGTGCTCGTTGAGACAGCGCCGTGAAGCAATTTGCAATATAAACATCAGCACAGAGTAAAATTCTCCCCCTTGTGGAAAAGCTGCCCCTCGACTGGCAATAAAGTAATTATTTATTGTGCTGTTTCCTCAGCCCAAGTCCTCTGCAGGTCACTGTGTACTCTACCTGGTCTCGCAAGCTGTTCGTAACCCTGCTGTGATTCAGGAGTAGTTGGCAGCCACAGCGATGCTGTCATTAGGGAAGGGCCATGTGCAGAGGGGGCTTTGGTTTTGCAATAAAAGTTAAATCCCAGGGCTTTGTCAATGCTTCAGATATGAGATTCTCCACTTAGAGTGACAGAGAGCTTTTCAGAGGAATTGCAGTTTCAAGGCTGTGGAAGAAGTTGAGTCCAGCAAGGAAAATCACAAGGCGGGACTCAGAAATGCTTGCACAAGGGGCTTCTAGGGGTCTGCAGCCTGGTTTCTCCCTTGAAAAAGGGGTTTTGTCAATGGTGTATCAGGTTGGTGTTGACTTTTTGTAGGCAAGTCTTAAAATACGAGAGGTATTTGGGGGTACAGGTCATGGGTTTTGTCCTGTGACTACATGGACCCAAAGCAAGATCATCTGGCCCTTCAGAAAGGCAGGGGAGGACCAGAGCTGGAGGTCTTTCAGGGGATGGGGGTTAAAGCTTTTTATTCATCTTCTTTATCATGCCCAACTGAAGGTGGGTTAATGTACAGAGCTGGCCTGGAGATGCCTTTATCAGGAGCATGCTTGACATCTGCAGAGATGTGCACAGATGTGAACATGCTGGGGAATGAGGTTTTTCCCACCACTACCATTGTAGGTAACCTAATCTGATGTCTGATCCAAACCCTCCCAGGAGGGCTCTCTTGCAAGAACTCTTTGAATGGCAAATACTTCACAGTGACCCAGGGGAGGCTGGGGTGGGAGAAAAAGAGCCCTTGTTTCTGTCAGCTCTACTTGGTTGGGTGGACCTAACAGTAGCAGGTATGAATGCTATCGGCAGCGTCATCACCTTAATGCCTTGTGTCACAGCTGTAGTGGGACATTGTCACATATATGGATTCCGGGGGGGTCTTTCGATCCATAATTGCATCACATTTTATGACAAAAATCAGTGTAAAGTGGTTGTGATTGGAGCAGTGTCCTTCAGCCCAGTAACTGGCTCCATAAATAAGTCACCAAGTCAGTCCGCACAGCAGCAAAGTGACGCATAATTCAGGAGGGATCTCTGAGTGACACAGGGGACATAGGGGCTGCAGAGCTTTCACTGCATTGTGCAAAGCAAGTTGGTTGGGGTGAAGGGCTTCTTTGTCCCCTTGAATGCCCTAGGTCCTTAGAGGGACCACCATCACTGGGGATGTGCTGTGTGAAGATGGGCCACAACGTGGGGCAGGATTTGCCTCCCTTTGGAAGGGTTAATCTGGAAACCGCAGATACATGAGCATATCCAGGGTGTTTGCCATGGCTTCTCTCCACCTTGGACCATTGCCATTCCTTATACTAGCACTTGCATGTGCTAGTAAAAGCAACATCTTCTTACCCCAATAGCATCACCCTTGCTGGGGGAGAGCGAGATGGGAGAAGAGCCCCTCAGGGGCAATAAGACTGTGGCTTACAGAAGGTTGTAAGAGGTTTGCTTACAGCTTAGGAAAAGTTTCTCCTTCTCTTGTGTGCTAATGTTGACTTTGAATTTGTTATTTTCCCTGCTGCTGTAATGAGAGTCCAAGTGCTACACAACTGCAGAGATCCTGATATTGGAAGGTAGCAGCCAGCATGCACTGTTTCTCTGGGAAAAGGGGATCCATCCAAATGGTTCCTTTATGTTTATTTTTGGTTTTGGCTTCTTTTTTTTTTCACTGTATTCTTAAAACCTCCCTTTCAGGGCTTAACAGCTTAACCATTTCAAAATCATGCCAAGCGGAAATGTAGCATACGATCCTCTCACTAAACATTGTGCTGATCGCTCAAATGTATTCTGCATTTGTAGAAAAGCTGCAAAAAACTGGGCTGAAAAAGGGTGAGAATTAGCACTCGGATGAGGAGCCAGGTCTTTGGATGCTTAGGAAAGATCTGGGTAAGCAAATAGTGTTTGCTGTCACCTTCCTGCTCTGCAGCATCTCGTGTTGGAGTGGCTCACAGCAGTGTTGGTGGGCAGGCAGTGCTGAAGAGCAGGTCTCAGTCCTGAGGCTAGTACAGTCTTTAAACATGGGGCTTGATCCTGGTTGTTGTTCCTTGATATCTGAATTATGCCCCAGGCTCTGCTGCCAAATTCCTTGCTGGGTTCCAGCAGCTCCCTCAGTGTCTTGGGCCTCCCTCTCTTTTCCACAGGAAAGGGATTACAGTACCAAAAATAGCCTATTTTCCAAAGAGGGGCTCTTTGTGACTTTTCTCTGTAAAATACATCTTTCTCCCTGTTCCTGCAAGTGAAATACAAAGGAAATGTTATTCATCACCAATACTGATGTGCCGAGCAGGCAGGAAAACGTTGCTGCTGGTGTGCAAAGGATGCTTTGTACTTACACATGTGCCCTTCTGACACATCTGCCCTATCTGCTTTTCCTGCTGAGATGCTGGAGAATTCAGGTCAGAAACGGCCCTTTCCTAGTTCCCCCTGGTACTGATGGAGCACCTCAGATGGGAGCAGATGACACTTCTGGGAGGCAATATGAGTGTTATCTGCTCATGGGATGCCCATAGCTCTGAGCTGTGGAGCTGAGCTCTGGATCGCAGCAGCCTCTGTTAAAGATGCTTTGAGCTGGAGTTTGCTCTTTCGTTGTTGCTCTCAGGCTTGCAGGGTGAAGTAAGGGACAGCTGATGGTTATTAGTAGCTTTAAAATTAATAATGCTCTTTAGAATGTTTGTGCTTTCGTTAATAATAAATATAACACATGCTGTGTTGTGTCTGGACCAAGAAATGCAAGATGATTGCAAGGTTCCCGGGAGCTCCTGGGAGCTCCATGTTGACATGAGGAGGAGGTTCCCCAAATCAGGCCTTTGAAGCAGCTCCAAGGTCCTGCTTCCATCACAGACCAAGAGTTGAATGTGGCCCCGTGATTTATTTGTAATATTCCTAGGGGGAAGGGGAGGGTGCGTGAAGGTCTCTGGGCTGCAGGCAGAAGTGAAGAGCATGGCATAGAGTGATGGTGCAGATTATGGACATGCAGTGAGTACAGACACATTTGCTGTTTGAAAAGCCTGTGGCTATTTGGGATGCAGGAGAAGGGAAGAGAAGGATTCCTTGGTTTACCTCCTCACTACTCCCAAGTCAATCCCTGCTGGCTGATGTGGTTGGCACATGCAGAACAGCTCTGCTTGATGGTTCAGTGGGTGATCCCCAGTTAGTGCGATAGTCTGCTCAGAGCAGGGAGGTGGGGAGCATTAAAGAAGCTGGTGGCAAAATGTCTTGCCGTGATCTTCAAGGAGCAATGATGAAAAGCACTTTCTGATTTTGTTCACATTGTAGGAATTTTCCCCTCTCTCTTTTCAATTAATAACCATCAGGAAAAGAGGCTTTCCAAGCTTGTACAGGAACAACACTGAAGAAACCAGTTGCAGTCCTATTGTTGGAGAGCGTCCGGCTCCACTTGAGTTGTTTTTCCACTACTTGGCTAAATAACTTAAGACAATAAGAAGGACTGCTGAGAGGGTTGGCAGTGAAATGCATCTCCTGGGAGATGGGGGCAATGTTGTTTATTGGTGGGGAGCTGCCTGTGCATGAGGGCTCAGTCTTGCAGTTATGTAGAGAGAAGGGAAACAAACGGACTCTGTTTTAGCACCGGATTCATTGCAAGGAGATATGCCAGGGATCATTAGTGCCACAGCCATCATTATCTTCTGCTCAGATTAGGTTTTTTCCATTTTTCTTTTTTTTAAGGCATAAATAATGGCTGGTTCCTGTTAGATCAGATATGGACAAAATAATAGCAGTATCACAAAGATTGAGGTCTGCAAGATTAAATTTGAAAGGGAGGAGAAATGATAGCTTTGGCCCTGCTTGCTGTTATACCAGCCGTACGGATAAATGACTGTATGCAGATAAGCAGGGCAAAAATAAAAGGGATGCTCAGGAAGACATGGTAAGAAAAATAGGAACTAATCAGCAGATTCAACCACTGTAATAATGCAGTAAACATGGAAAATTACATTATATTAGCTTCTCTGCTTCTCATTGTGTGTATTAGCCACAAAGTCATCGATAGGCAATTCTCTGTAAAGAGGCAGCGCTGCAGATATTGGAGCTTCCCTCGCCCGAGGGAAGACATTTGTGATGGTAAAGGGGAAAGTTGTCCTTCAAACCGTGTAAGGAAGAAGTGGCTCAAGCCAAGCTGGAGAAATGCTTGAGGTCTCAGAGTTAACTATCTGCTCTTGGGAAAAGGACAGTTGGTCTGTTTGCCCCTAGTGCATAGGCAGTGGTAGATGCACGATGTGCTGATGCAGGGCTTCATTGCAGTTCTGGGGTGTTCCCCTGGTGTGGGAGAAATTGGTCTGCTGCAGATTTTATTGTAATGTTTGTGTGTGTGTGTATATATGTATGTATATATATTTTCATATATATATATATGGTTTTTTACTAGTGAACTCGATTTCCACTTTGTTCAGCTTCTTGCACAGAATGACAAGTAGCCACTGCACCCTTTTCCCTTGAGTTTAAGTAAAACCAGCATGTAACATTATTTGCAAATTAGCTTCATCTCTCTGGCTCCCAGGTAAAGTAGGAACTGCTTGGTCCAGGGGCCCTCCCTAAATATGCATTTAAGCCATGTAATGATTCTGACTCTCTCATGCCTAGTAGATGAAAGAAGATCTGTGATTTATTTTTAAAGCTTTGAACCCTAAACATGGTCAATCATAGGAAAAAAAGAAATAAAAAGAGAAAGTCGTGATAATACAAAGCTGGAAGAGAAGCAGCCCTACACTTCACAGTAAAATCCCTTTTCTTTGCACTTTTTTATTAACAGCTCCAACTATGATCAGTGCTTAAATCTACCTGCAACACAGGATGTTGGAAAATTACCGAGAGACAGCAACATCCTCCCTGCTGCGTGGTGAGAAAGGAAGGATGCACCTTCAGGTATGGGCTGTCATACTGTTTTATCCTCTGTTCCGTGTTCGTGATGCACTAAACCTGCTTCTTGCATTGACTAGAAGGGGGGAAATAAGTTATTTGCAAGGGGGAAACTTCAGAAGTGAGTCTCTAAACCGTCTCAAGCCACAGATAAGCTGTGTGCCTGGATACACTCTGTACCCAAGCTCTGTCTGCTCTGCCTGACCTGGCAGAGGTGGTTAATGGTGGTGTTTTGTCCTGCATTTGCTCTTTGGCCTTAATCTGCCCCTGTGGAAGTTAATTGTCCAACTCTTCTCAATGGTAACAGGGTTAGAGCAGTGCTGGGTGCTCCTGCAGCAGGGGTGAGGAGACAGCTCTGCTCTGCTCTCCTCCTGCAGCAGCATTGGAAGGCAGAGCACATGCTCTGTAATTACCCCCTCCCCGGGTCAGGTTGAGCATCACATATGAAATCACCGCTTCCCCAGTGCAGAGTGTCTTCCCAGGGACTGCATGAAGGACTGAGCAGGATGAAGCTGTCTCGGCTGCTGCTGCTGCTCAGCCTTTTTAGTGCAGGAGCAGAGCTAGACACTCCTCCTGGGTTTTCTTAATCCAGCCTCAATCCATGCACTTCAAACAGGAGCCTTTTTTTAGGGCTGTGCTGAGCACTTGAGTCTCCCAACAAGCTGCTTTCATGCCTGTAAGGGCCAGAAACAAGCCAAAAAAAGCCAGTTTTACTTTGCTTTGAAGAGCATGGGGATTGTTTCCCCTGCGCAGAGGAGGACAGAGGGGAGCAGTGATTCCCAGGAGAGGGAAAGCGAGGGCTGGTGACTCTCTGAATATGGATTTTCTGACAGTTATCTGACACTTTGGGCTCAACCCTGACAAGCCACTGTCCCTGAGACACTGGCCCAATGTGGCAACTGGATCATAGCCATCACATGCATCTCCCCAAGGGAATAAAAAGGGATTTCAAGCCACAGAAGCCAGTTTAAAACAAACCAGCCTTTTGCATCCTTTCCTAACTATGTGAGCCCTGGAGCAAGCAAGGACCTAAGAACTACTTAATTCTTGGCAACTGGTCACCACTGCAGTGTTGCAGATTGGGGTTTCTCATTTATCTGGGTTGGTGTGTTGCTTGTTCAGTCTCCTGAGCAAGTGGTTTGAGGCAATAACATGAATTAGCCTATCTATCATCTCAGTGTTTATAAATGCATGTTCAGTGGGACTCACTGTTTTCAATAACACCCTTGTTTTCCATGGAGTTTGTCAATCCACTTTACATTTCCCTATCACTGCGCTTGTGTTTGCTCCCTGCAGTGACCACTGGGGACTTGCAGTGGACAGGGTGCTCTTGCTTGGGGCTGGCTTTAGCCTGGAGGCCTTGTAGGACATGGCAGTGTGTGGGCACTGGGATCCTCAGTGTGGGCTGCAGACACTATGGTGGGACCTGGTGTCCTGACATCTGTGTTGGAGTGTGTCCATGCTGGTGGGTAAATGGGGGCAGCAAGATGTTTGAAAGGAGATGCAGGTTTCATTGCTTGAGTAGGTCTTTGTTTCATGGATGTGTTGGCCAGCACCAAGGTTTCCTTGTCTGTGGGAAGTGCTGGCTATCTTAGAGAAGCAGCTTAGATAAAGTTGCAACCGCTGAGGGCTCTTGGAGTGGTGTTGGGTCCTATCTGGATCTGGATTAGCTATACAGGTACTTTTATACATATTCTTCAAAGACAAAGACGAGGAGGCAAAAAGGGGGATAGGTGTTTGAACAGGGGTGGGTGACAGAGCTGCTCCCCTGGTAGAGGGTAACCATTGTGCTGAGCTTTCAGCTGGTTTTCCAGCTTTCTTCCACGTCTGCCTCATCCATGGTGCTTCACCAGCACAGGTTTCACCATGGCGAGCTCTCCCCTAAGCTCTTCTGCAGCCAGAGCTAGTTTATGTTTTTCCTTTAGCCTCTCCTGCACTGAAACAAGTGATGCACAAGTGTCAAAGCCTGACACCACGTGCCGAGAGGTGCTGAGAAAGTGGTGGTTGTTCCCTGCAACCTGCCATTCCCACCTAGTGTTTCCTGGGAGAGCTCTGACACCCTGCCAGGTCACGAGGGAGATGGCTTTTCACTCCTTCCCACCCTATATATGATCCCTCACACTATGGCACATCCATGCATGCCTCCCTTGCACCAGGGAACCTCGTGTTAGCGCAGGAAAGCATCACACGATGCTGCACGTTCAATAGCTCACTGCTCTAGAGCAAGACAAGGGCTGAGTGACGCCTTTTAATATTTCTTCTCCTAATTAGCCTCTTAATTACTCAATGAAATGCCCAATGAAACAAATCACTTTAATTTCTATTTTATTCTCTGCCTTTTGTGGTTTACTTCATGTCCATTAAGGAGGCACTTTCTCACGAGGGAATACTTTCCAATAGATCATACTCACAAAATGGTTTTATGTTCCTATCCTGTGTTTCATCCTCATTTTCCGTGCCAGTTTGCTAATTACTGGGGATGCTCATGGCTGGGAAGCACTGCCTCCCTTGCTGCCCATCCCTGCTGTGGTGAAGTCACAACACAGAGTTTGTGACATCCCCATGGCGATGAGTTTGTGACATTGCCATGGCAACGGCCCGTGATGTCACTAGCGGGGATTACAACTTTGCGGAGCATCCAGGGGCAGGCAGCAGGGCTCTTCCATGGCTTTAAATAAAGAGGAATTAAAACATGGGGAAGTCCTTAGGAATGCTTTAGATTTCCCTGTGCTTTTACCAGTTTTTACCAGAAGGAGGCAAGGAGGCGGGTGATGGGGCTGCCACCAGCAGTCACAGAATCACTGCATTGCTGGGGTTGGAAGGGACCTCTGGAGATCATTTACCCCAAAGCAAGGCCACCTAGAGCAGGTTACACAGGAACCCCAGGTGGGGTTTGAATGTCTCCAGAGAGGGATTCTCCATGATCCCCCAGTCCATCCCCTGGCCTGCAGCAAGCCCAAACTTGGGATTTGCCTGGGAAGACCTGAGCCCTGCAGTGGCCTGTGTGAGGGATCCCATGGCCAAGGGCTGATGCATTGGGCATCTCCCCAGCATCCCTGGGGAGCTGCGGGTGTCCCCCAGCCCATGCAACTCCCTCTGTCTTTGCACTTCTTGGGGATACTATGAAGCTAAAGCAAACCTGGGACCCATAAGTCCTCCTTTCAGCTTTGCCCCCAGTCTGAACTGCTGTCTCCATTGGCTTTCTTAAGTGCTTTTTGTCTAATATAGTATTAGCATAATAAGCTGCTGTTCGTGCACAGACAGCGGGGGAGACAGATTCATGTGCATACCTCTGTAGCAACAGGAGAGTCACGTAATAAAGACATTTTACTTTGCACCTGGGGAGGAAATCCAGCTCACACGGGCCGGTCCCACAACCTGTGCAAGGCATTTAAACCCATGGACCCAAAACTTAAGCAGGGAAGCGACCTGATTGATATTTATGTACATTATTTTGCCAGCAGAAGCAAATCAAGCAGGCGGAAGAATCAATCTCTTTAGTTCAGCTTTTCTAAGGTAGGAATAAAAATGATGTTTCAAAGGCCGGCGTGTCTCAGCTGAGCGGTGGTGGGGAAAAGCAGGCGCCATAGAACATACTGTCCTGTCTCCCTGTTTCTCAGATCATAACTTCTAAGCTGGTTTCAATAGAAATAAATGTTCAGTAGTTCCAGTGGTGGCCTTTGGAAACGGAGCTAATGGAACAAGGCAGAAAAATTGTTACAACATTTTGACAAGCGCCTAAATATTTAATGCTGTGCACAGCACAGCCCAGTCGTGCACCCACAGGAAGCAGTGCCCTTCGTTAGGGAGAGATGGAGTTTTCCTGTGGATGGGGGGAATTAGGCAAATGCTGTTTGAGTTCTGCATTAGTAAACAAGCCCAAGGGTGGCTGCAGCAGGCAAAGGGCTGGGTGGCATTTCCTGCAGCAGGGACCTGGGGAGGAAGAGGAGGATGGCCAGTTCTTGGAGAGACCTGGCAGAGAATGTGTAGCGGTACCCTGAGCCAAGGCAGGGGAGGTGAAGAGGCTGCAGTGATTAAATAGGATCTACTGAAATCCTTCCAAAGCAGGCTTAGGAATTAAGAGCCATCAATGTCACATTGAGGGTCACTCGCTGCAGGGCACCTCTGGCCAGTGTCTGGCCTCCTGCTGTGCTTCTGTTTAGTCTCATCTGAGTGTGAGGAAATGCATCCTTTGTTTTGGAGCCCACCCAGCCATTCCCCTCTGCTACAGAACATTGACTCCCAGCAAGGAGAGCCTCTGAAAAGCAAACTTGTCTGGAGGGGAAGGATTGGACTGTGCATGCTGAGATTTGCTTTGGATTCAGCTGTTATTAGGAAGTTAACAACAGGAGAAGGTGGTGGGGAAAGAAGAACATATTGACTGGGTTCAGATGGTCTTTGTGCAGCCACTGTCTGTTTTCCAGGCTGGGGGTGCTGGCTCTGCTTTGCCTTCCCTGGGGGCTGGATCCCCTATCCAGCTCACCATGTGTTTCAATCAGAGGATTCACAGCCTTGAGTGATGCTCCAGCAGCATGCCTGTGCCATGGCAGCCTGTGCACACGTGCAATACTCTGGTCTCGGGTAATACTCCCCCCAACACCAGCATGGGAATGTTGGTGGGATCAGCCAGAGCCCAGATGGAGCCCATTGTGAAACCTGCAGGCATTCCCTGCCTGGGAGCAAGCTTCTAACGTGGCTTGGCTGCTTCAATCATATCCATCCTCACCAGAGTGGTACCCTGATTCATTTGCTACCTTGGAGCAGAAAGCCACTGGTGTCACATATATGTGCATCCCCATTAGCACTGTGAAGCAGGGCTGGCTCTCCCAGCCATGTGCAGGCAGTAAGCAGTCCTGGAGCTACTGGCCTGACTGACAAACCTCAGTCTGATCAAGGACTCCCACGTGGGGAGGGATTTCTTCTTTCTTCCCTCCTCTCTGCCTCCAGGAGCAACTGGTCACAGCAGGGAGACTTTCACACATCATTAGAACCAAGTGTCCAACTCCACAGAGCCATCAACCCCAATCATAATGATTTAAAAGGCAGTGCTTCCTTTAATCATCCAGGGATGCTCACATGCAAGAAGCAGGGGGATATAGTGATGGGTTATTATGCTCAGGCCCACTGTATTAAAAAGCAATGGCTCCTCGCCTGTGCATCAGCCCTGAAGCGGACCTGGAGGATGAGGTCTGTCTCTTCTCATTTTTCTTCATGGATGATTGGAGGTGGCCACGGGTCTGTGTCTGCATGAGCAGGACCCACAGAAGAGCTGCTGTCTACAGGTGAGGCCTCGAGAGGTGATGTATAAAATTGTTCACAAGCAGGAGAAAGCCTCAGCATCAGCATTTCTGTCTCACAAGGTGGAAGCATCTGTCTGCACAGGGACCTGAGTGCTGGAGGTGTCTGAGAGAGCTGCGGATGCTGCCTCAACCTGCAGCTTCACAGAACCCCTCGGAATGAACCTGAAATCTCAGAGCTGTGCTTCACCTTGCTGTCCCAGCCAGCAGCCCTGACCTCAGCTGTAAAAGTGCATCTGGGCATCATGAAGTGATGCAGCTCTATGTGCAAGCACCAGGAGACGTACAGGCATAATGTTATCCATTTCTAAACAGCATCCATAGCCCTGCGTACCTGCAATGCCATGCATCTGCAGCACTGTGATGAACGTGCTGCTTTCCCGTGTGCCACCACATGACCTTCTCTTGGCCTTCTCCCAAGGCTTGCCACAGCCCCACATGCTACGTGGATATTGGAAGGACAAACACATGAGAACCGTCAGAGAACTACCAAAACACCTGACTGCGGGAGGATCAATGTCCTTCCCAACTGCTCTGGCATTCACAGAGGTGCTTCCACAGTGTTCGTGTCTCGGAGTTTTCAATGCTTATGATTTGTCCAAGGGCAGCTTTGCAGAATGTCAATGTATTTATCAATATTCCTTGGGATGGGCTTCAAGTTTTAGTTAAAGGAACTTGTTGGAGGGGTTTCCCCCCCCCCCCCCGAGTGGATGCTTGATACTTTCTTCTAAGAAAGCAAATAGTTTTCCAAGGAAAAATACGCCTGCTCCTGTGTTTTTACCGCTCTATTCCACCTTTTTGGCTAACATGATTTCTAAGACAATCCTGTGAGCCGCTCCATGAAGCTCAGCAGCCTTGTCTTGCATCATCCTCTGAGAGAGCAGCACCACCAAGACTGGCCAAGGCAACGTGCGTGCACCGCACAGTCAGGATCCACACATGCAAAGACATCTACCGCCCTGCATCGATAACCAAGTGGTGCTGCAGATAAGGTCGCTGATTTGCAGACACTGTTCTGCCTACACTAACACAGTGGCAATGCAGGCAAAGGCTGCTGTTAAACTCCAACAATCAGAAAACTTGTGCATGTGAAGCAATCAGGTTGGGGTTCTGCCCTTACTGCTGCTAATTAAGGACTGATAGGACTGAAGGCGATGGTGTAAGAGACAGCCATGGCATCCTTCTGGACTTTTATCTGACCTCTGCCTTTCACAGTCATCCCTTTTGTTCTTGCTCATTGATTTTAAAGGCAAGTCTTTGATGGGAGGTGACAAAATGTTGCTTAACCAGACATTTTTTGGCACAAACATTTGCCTTTTGGAGCTGCTCTCATCTGTTGGGTAAACATGAAATTATCTCCTTTGACTGGAACTGATCCTCTGGAGCCATGTTATTCCACTGGGGAGAGGTATTTTCACCGACTTTCAATGTGGATTATTTTTGTGACTGACTGTAATAGTTTCTTTGGTGTATTAGGGCTTATTATGTCAGGATTTATTTAGGCATGAAGTGATTCGACATGCTGTAGTCCTGTAACATTCTTCTGCATGCCGAAATCCACGAGGCACAATGATCCAAGATCTGCAGGCACAATGGAAACAACCTCTCTGCAGCTGGACTCATCTCCCAAGGTTAGCTTTCCCCAGTTGTTTTGTAACTGCTAAAGGAGCAAATTTAAGGGAGCAAAATTCCTGCAGAGGACAGGTAAAAACTCATCTAAGTGAAAAAAACTATATAGAAAAGCCTCCTAGAAAGAGCAGAGGACCATAAAGGAGAGAATACACCTTCAGAGGAGCAGAACAGGCACTGGAAACTCCCTGGCATTAGCAGAGGGGTTAGTAACAGAAAATGCAAGTGAGGATTAGATGTGGATTATACTGCAGCGATGCTGAAACATCATCAGTGCTGAGACATCTAACAAAGGGCTTAATTTCCTTAGGAGATGAACTGCTGAACCAAAAGTAGTCCTGGGCATCACTCTTCAGGTGTTACTCGGGATGAGGCAATGAGTATATTAGCTAAAGCAGTGTGTTGTGGCATGTAGTGATGCAAATTGGTGGACCTGCTTTTCAGAGCTACATGTAATATGGGCTTTTGGCAACCAGTTCTCCATCAAACACTCCTCATGCTCCACCACATATCAGAAGGAAAGGTTCACTTAAAACCTGTCAGTGCTGTTCGTGTCATGTAGAAATGAATAGGTAACACTGATGTTAAACTGGTTGCTGTTCTAGTTCCATTAACATCATTAAAATCATCCAGGACCTTTGGTTTATGGTGCTCCTGTCTTGCTGAGATTGAGAAAGAAATGAGGCTTTTTTGGTTTTGCGATCTCAGCTGAACAGGGCAAGCACCAATTCAGATCAGACTTTGACCTGTAGAGGTGGATGAGAGGGATGGATTGACTAGCTCGCATTTACTGAGGTATTGGAGGCATGGAAATGAGGACCTTACTTGCCCCCATATCCCCTCATGCTCAACATAGGTCAATGGGCATCTGACTTCCTCAGCCTTAAGTCTGGATCATGCTCTGCTTAGACAAAAGGTGGCATTTGCAGCCTGCTGAGCAGACTCGTCCAGTTACCTTCATAAGCTGAGACCCTACGGGGGTGCATGTGGGAAGGGGATGAACGCTCTGCACCACAATACAGCAAGCAAGGCAGCTCTTGCACCCTGTGTGCAGCAGCAGGGTGTCCATAGATCCCCTGGCAAGAGCCCTGGGGTTGGGAGGAGCAGAGGGCTGTCTGTTCATCTCCATCCTCTCCCACCTCACAAGCCTAAGTTAGCCTCAGCTTCTTTTGGCAGCCCAGTTTGCTGCTCCAGCAAGCACTGGGGTGGATGGGAGGCGGCAGGGAGAGGAACACTCTGTTCAGCAGCTGCACATTTCATTAATTTAATGAGGATTCTGTCTTTTTTTTTTTAATTTTTTCTTTTTTTTTTTTTTTTTTTTACAAGGCAGATGGTAAAATAGCTGTTTTCTGTTGTCTAATAAATACCATCAGCAAGGCAGAAAATGTGCAATCTCGCCAAGTCTTTTCTCATTCCTTGCCCTCCTGTACCGCTGCGTTCCCCTCTCCTCTGTTGGCAGTCGGTGGAGCTGGGTGGTGGGATTGAGAGGGAGAGGTGGGACACCAAAGGCAAGCCCAAAATTGCTGCTGGGACCTGCGCAATGTAACAGCAGCTTCCCTGGATTGGGCAGAGCCTCTGTGTCCTGCTGGGAAAGCTGAGCTCTGGCAGCCTTCGCTGATCCAATTCTCACTTCATCTGATTGCAGTAATAACAACTCGCTCAGATTTCCTGCCTCAACCTGAAATCTTCCAACTCTGCAATGCAAATAATATAATGTGTGATGAGGAGCCCGATGACGGGGATAATAATAATAATAGTGATGATGCCTTTATTCAATGAATGAGTGAATCAAGCAAGCAAAAATAAATGGTATTCAGAGCCTGAAAATCAATAGGAAGAGAAATCAGGAGGAAATGCAGGGTAACTTGCATCTCTGAGGGAGCGCTGTCCTTAGGAATGGCATGAAGGAAAGATAAGCAAAGCCGTTTGGGGCTGGGCACTCATTGTTAGCCTGTGTTGCTCCTGGGCTCGCTCCTTTCCTGTCGTTATATTGCATTTGCCGAGCTCATCGCTGCTCTGTACCTGATCCCAGCTTCTCTGTGATCTCTTTCCCTCCCTTGATTTACGGCTCTTGTGAGCTCTCAGAATGTGTCTAAGCAGTTGGCAGGCTACAGACCTGACCTGGGTTTGGGTAATAACTTGTCTTTTGTGCCATGCCCAGGAGGTTGGCCGTAAAAAAGCTCCAGACATCAATTTTCCTCTCTACCGGGATGAAATTGCAAAATGATGAGTTGGTCTTTGCCCTCATTTATCTCTTCTTTCCCTTTCTCCTCCTCTTTTTATCTTTCTCTTTTCTCCTTACCCTACTGCTCATTGCTCACTTCTTCACTCCCCTTCCACTATCTCCTCCATCATTTATTAGCCTCCCTCCCCTCTGCACATCACTGCTGCTTCTCTCTTCCCCTCCTGCCCTTTTCTGCCTCATTTTTCCTATGTGTTTCTTTCCCATCTCAAAACTTCCATGCTTTTTCTTGCTGTGCATAGCAGTTTGATATCTATATCCATAATAGCCTGCTAATACAGTAATTCTACAAGATACCCTTTAAAAACCTAAAGCCTTGGCAGGCAGTAAAACTCACCTTTTAACTTGGCTTCCTCTTTATCAGGGATTCATTTCAGAGAGGATTTCCATGTGCACAGCTCTGCCACTGTTAGTAAAAAAGGGATTAATTCCTGCAACAGGTGAATACATTTCACAGCTCTGGTGAGCAGAATATAGCCCCCTCTTCCCGCTGGTACATGGGGGATTTAATCACCTAACATGGTGCTTCTCTTTGTGGAGCTTGTGTTTAAAGGTTTGGGCTACATTCCTGTACCTGTTGTGCAGAGACCTCTGGGGGAATGCCCTCTTTCACCACCGGGGTATTCCCATGGAGTCTTTGCTTTATCCAAGGGATTTTTCCTCTCTATGAAGATGCACTGTAGCAAGTTTGGAGCTGGCATCCTGTTCTTTCAGGTGGTACTGGCATGGGTTCAGGATGCTCTTCCCGAGCATCACCAGCATCATCCCTGCCCTGAGCTGAAGCTTCCCATGTCTCCTGTCTGTTCCCCAAGTAGTGCTCTCTCAGATGAGGGTCTGGCACAGCTTCTGCCTGGCAGTGTCCTTTCTCTGAGTTCTCAGACTGGAATCTTCTATAAGCCTAAGGAAAAAGGACAAGCTTCTCCTGCCTTTACCTCTTTTGATGGTGTCTGCAGCTTTGTGCTGTATTTAAATCTTTGCAAATCTGTTAGTGGATAAAATATGCAAAAAGGAAATTGAATCTGACTTGCAACTGTACTGAGAGGCACTTGAGGCACCTGGGAAACTGAGTCTTTTCATCCTTTTGCCTCAACATCTCCAACAGGACCTGCCATGGTCAGTAGGGAAATAGCAGTGTCCTAAAGTCCTCTCTGTCTCCAGTGCCATATGGGTCTGGGAATTGGAGGGATGAAGAAACCAGGATGTTGTCCTGCATTGCAGATATTGCAGAAGGACTGACCTCTCTTGGGCTCCCCCTGTCACCCAGTCTCCCTGTTGATCCCTAGACATGGGTAGAATAGGCAGCATTGGATGTGGTGTGTGATTTCTCTGCACTAACAGCTGAGGTAGTGGTGTCTCAGAGGGCACATTGAGTGTGATGGCAAGAGGCTGAGCAGCCCTTGGAGCTGACAGCAGGCAGCAAGCAACTGACTGCCAATTCCTGGTTTGGGGTTGCCAGCTAATCCCAGCATGGATACCCCAAGTTTCACCATCTCTAGTGGGTTACTGAGCCATGAGGCAGGAGATGGCACTGAGTGGAGAGATGTGATTTGCAAATCTTTCTGCCAGGCTGTTTTCTGGACAGCACAAATCTGGAATACTTTCCCTTGCCAGGCTGCCAGCTTCAGAGGCAGGAGATGAGGTAGGAGATAATGTGGCACATCTAGTGCCAGGTATTCCAGAATTCCTAAGTACACTGCAAACAGGCAGCTACAGGGCAGCACTGCTCTTTCCATTTCACACGCAGGAAGGCCCTTGAAAAGTGGTGAAGTTCCCTGCCAAATCACGCCAGGGACCATCGTCTCCATTTTATATTTACAGAACTTTGGGGCAATTGCTCCCTGTGCTCCACTGGCAAAATAGTAGAAATCATTCATCTTTTCTAAGAGTAAAGAGCCCGATTTAGCAGAGATCCTGCTCTGGAGTAGGTAAACCTCAAGAAATGGTATTTTTCAAGAGCAAAAGCTGCCCAGCTCCACATGAGACAGGGTCTTCAGCAAACAACATGGCCAGAATAGGGGGAGAGAGTCTGCAGACAGAAGAAAAGATAGCAAAGGATTGTGGTGAGGCATATTACCTTGCTGGCTGAGTTGTGAGGTGTCTTTCATGCATTGCTGAGTACAGCGGTGGTTGCCATCTGGTCCAGCTTCATCATAGAATCATAGAATAGTTAGGGTTGGAAAGGACCTTAAGATCATCCAGTTCCACCCCCCTGCCATGGGCAGGGACACCTCACACTAAACCA
>JANHGB010024794.1:0-50194 GCA_026283785.1 Coracopsis vasa | reverse complement strand
TATGAAGATAGGCTGAGAAAGTTGGGGCTGTTCAGCCTGGAGAAGAGAAGGCTGCGTGGAGACCTCATAGCAGCCTTGCAGTGTCTGAAGGGGGCCTGCAAGGATGCTGGAGAGGGTCTTTTCTTCAGGGACTGTAGTGACAGGACAAGGGGTAACGGGTTCAAACTTAAACAGGGGAAGTTTAGATTAGATATAAAGAAGTCCTTTACTCTGAGGGTGGTGAGGCACTGGAACAGGTTGCCCAAAGAAGTTGGCATCCCTGGCGGTGTTCAAGGCCAGACTGAACGTAGTCTTGAGTGACATGGTTTAGTGTGAGGTGTCCCTGCACATGGCAGGGAGATGGAACTTGATGATCTTAAGGTCCTTTCCATCCCTAACTATTCTGTGATTTTATAATACCCTACATTAAAGACTTGGGTATTTGCTTGCCAGTTCCTACAGGAGAGTAGTATCTGAAACAAACCAGAATAAAACACAGAAGAGAACTATTATGTGCACTTGATTCAAGCTGTCAAGGCTTGTCATAAGGCTGTCAAACTGGCTATGGTTTGAGAATGGTCTGATGTACATTTCTTCCAGGTCATTAGGAATAGAGCTGATTTTCTGGCAAGCCAGATAAGCTTCAGTGCTTCTAAAGCTTATGTGAGAGAACTTGGTGTGAAACAGAATTCTGAAAAATCTCACTTGGGAAATATTAAAACATTGGGGTTTGATTTTGTTGCTGTTTTTTGAGCTCTTTGTATTGGTCTCTGTTCATTGAGAAAGATGAAAAATGATTTAAACTTTCCGTCGTTTTTCATCAGTTGACACTTTCCATCATGATTTTTTTGATGAATGTGTATTTTCTGACAAAAATCTTCCATTAGCATTTTTTTACGTTCTCTAAATAAGACCCCAAAATCATACCTGTCAGAAAGGTAACTTCTCAGGAATATAAAACAGTCTCCAATTGCTTGGATTTTGGAAGAAGGAATTAATTGGTTTCTCAGACCCTGGTCTTTGACAGCTGTGTCATATGTCAAAGTAGAAAATACTTCCCAATTGCCAAAAACCCAACAGGTTCTGGATAGATTTTTCTTGGATATCAGTATATAACACACATAAATGTGCTATCCTCGTGCGTGACTTACAGGTTGTTAGATTTGGTTTTACTCAAAGAGGACAATAAAATGACTTCTGAATCCTTAAACTGATGCTTCTGCCATTCCTGTGCCTGATTCAGGAATACTGGGTTCTCCCCAGTTGCTGATGAAGTTCAATTAATTTCAAAATCAACCATCATTTAGCTTTGTAAAAGGTTTGCTTCTAAACCTTGCAATTTGGATTGGCATACATATAGTAATAACTGGGCCTACCAACATAACAGCATATTTTATATCATGAACCTTGGTTACACTTTGAATGAGAGCACTAAGTCTTTTGCACAGCAGAGTGAAAGGAGAAATTTCTTTTACTGCGTTTTGTTCTTACACATCTGATTTATCCTGTCCAGATGACAATGCTTCTCACCTCCTTCAGATTTATATGTTATGTTGTAAACACCAAGATTACAGTAGGTTTTGAAACTTTCCATCTTTATTCTGAGTCTGTAAACTCTGAGCTACTAAGAAACAGCTTGGTAATCAGAACAGGAGAAATGGAAAAGGATAAATTAACTTACTGAAAATGTGCTCAAATTACTTAGTCCTGCAAAATCAGTTAAGTAAGGAAAAAGCAGTTAATTCACTTGGAGTTCTTATTTTTTTTCCTAATGTGCTGTTCAGTAAGGAAGGCTAGAAACAGTGGTGGGATTGGAGCAGGAGGAAGAATGTGGCTGGTGGAAACACATCCAAGAAAGAAGACCAGAGATTTTAGGAGGACATGCAGGGGCTGGTTGAAGGATGGTCACAGGGAAGTTTCATGTGATTTTTTCTTAGTCTTTCTGGTTTTTCTGCAATGTGGATGTTTGCTGAGACGTTGAATGTGCAGCCTGCTCTCTCACTAGGCATTGGACCCAGCAAGGCTGCTGCAGTTTGCTGAGCTGAGTTGAGCCAAAATGGGCTCTGCAATGCGCTCAGTCTGAGGGCGAGGTGCCAGCCTCCGTTCCACAATCCTGTCTCCAGTATGGGAACACAAATGGCTTTCCCTGCTTAGCTTCTTCATTTATTTTAAGTCTATTATTACAATTTAAATAGTTATGGCGCTTGGGGAGATGTTCCTTCTGAGTGCAAAACAGAAAATGGAACCAACCTGGTCAAAACAGGATCTAGTAGCAGTAGCAACTTGCAAGATAATTGCTGCTGAGTGGCTGTGTAAGTTTTTTGCTGGTGAGAAGGAAGGAGCATTTGTGTGTGCCTGTTTTATCATAGTAGAGGAAGTTTATGTATTTTCCATGTTCTGCAAGGTCACTTAAAACAAGTTCAAAGTGCTAGTGCTGGTGTGTGTGCTGCCCAGGCATTCAGCAGAGCTGTGTCCTTGCCTGGGTATGCACAGAACCCTATGCACTCTATAACTTATATTGGAAGGCTAATTGATTTTTAAAGTAAAAAAAGAAAACTCCCTATACAAATAAATATGTTCTCCATGCACACACTTTAGAGCAGAGGAGAGAGAAACATCTGAATTTTACGTGCACTCATAGTTGTATTCAGCAGAAGACTAGGCAAAGCCGCTATTTCATTTGACTGAGTAAAACTTTGACAGGTAAGCAGCGCATGTATGGAACAATGAACCCTTTGCATATCAGTATTTTCTGAGTAAGTGCCATTTAATTCCTTAAAAAGTACAAATTCACTATCTAAGTTTCTTATACAATTGTCTCTATATATGGGATATATTTGTGTACTTAGATAGAAAGTTATATTTAAATAATTTATTTTAGGCTAGTCATTATGCAAAACCCAATTCATGCAAAAATTAGTTCTCTTCCTACAGAAATTCAGTGTCACTCTTGTTTTATTGTGCATCAGTAAATTATGAATCAGTTTTGCTCACTTTGCCAATTGAGGCTGTTTTTTAAGACATTGAGATTATAAAGGGGCTTTCAGAACTATATTTAGTCAACAATTAAGTTGACGTTTGAGTCAGAAAGTGATTCAGCTCACTTTTTTAGAGCTGTGTGGGTTCTGCATGGCCGATGGGATACAAATCTTACGTTTATTTCAGGAAGGAGAGCAGATAAGGGGATTCTGTGTGGCTCTAGCAGGACTGCGGGGTAAGTAAGGATTGTCCTATCCACTATACCTGACAGTTTTCCATAATCACTTTTCAAGGTAAACTTGTGCAGCTACTGAAAATTGAATTACATCAAAGGCTCCTTTTTGTGCCTCTGACTGCTCCTGACTTCCTAAAGGTGAAGTCCAGCACATACCTATTGTCCATATCTGCCTGTCTCAAAACCAACATATTTCATTTCGTAAGTCTTAATGCTTTATGAATGCATCTTGTTTGCTGTAGGCAAGATTTAAAATCTTATCCCTACTCCCAGCTTCTGCTTCTAAAGGCAAGAATTTGAAAACTATCTCTACGCTCTACCTGGAAGGTTGCCTGGGCACTGGAGTTGAATCTACTCAAGACTTCATGTATAACTAGGAATGCAGTCTGTGCTGTGTGTTATGAGAAAGCGTCTCTACTGTAGAATGTCAAAACTTAAGTTATAGGGAAGAAGGAAATGATGTACTGTAAGTTATTAGTACAGAATCATTCATAGAGCGTTTTGTAACAGTCTCGTGGGTGCTTGCAGAATATAAATCTCCTGATCAAAAGAAGAGAACTCTTTGTTAAGATGCTTTATTGTTGCAATATCAGTTAAGTTTAAGTAAGGATATCTATTCTAGCCCCATAGTTTTCACCAATAATGTGAAATTGTTTTATCATTTAAGATGGCATTTTCTGCTCTGTCCTTACTGGAAAATGGTTTGTGTAGGGATCTCTACTCTGATCTTGCTATATAGACCAGTGTGCTTTCAACTGAACTGTTTCACTCCCAGTTTCTTTATCTCTCAAGTTAAAATTAGGAAGTAACCTTTAAATATATGCTTCTTTCCCCACTGCACTGTTTGCTTTTTTGGCATTCTTTGCAGCCTGAAGGTTCACTGTTTCAATATCTTGGTGCTATTTTCGCTTTCCTTCTAATAGTTGAGTCCAGCAGAGCTCACCCAAATATTAAGGTTTAAAAGCAAGTCCAACCACAGTATTAGTGTAGTTTCATGCAAAATTTCTATATGCTGTAGCTGCTGCTGTAAGTAAGAATGTGAGCTGAGCTGCAGGGGTCCTGGAGAATGTGACCTGAACAACATGATAGTGGATCTTTTCAGAGCCAGGTTGTAGAATGGCAAATCTCATGCTCCGATTCAGCTGGGAGAGCTGACACTGAGATCCTGGCAGCCACGTAGTGCAAGGAAGACTCACTCTTCTTAGGCAGAACTTCAAATGAGAAGCTGTGTGCTGCCTGGTTTTGATCAGGAAGAGTGTTTTTCAGACAGTCCCAAGGCTGAAGGCACAGTGGTTTTTGGATCCAACTTTTCATTTGGGGTTATAATCATGACACTATCTTTTGCACATGGATATAGAATTGCTGTTTAGCACTGCCCTGTTCACTGGGTTTGCCCATGCTGCCCTTCTCAGGTATATTGATTTTCACTGCTTCTGTGGGAGAACAGAGGATATGTCTCCCACCCCCTTTCCTATGGAATAGGTGAAACTGGCAGAGAAGTTGCAAGATCAGTGAAAAGCTAGAGTAATGACAGCACGGGACTGCAAGGTTTGTTACGTTATGGGAGGAAGAGGACCAGTGTATGCATTGTAATGCTAAAATTATTCCCTGTGATGTGGGACAGTGACAGGCACCACATGGTGTCTTTGACTTGTTCTGGGACTGTGCTCTCTTGGGGGTGTCAGAGTGCAAGATAAGGCTCCAATGCGGTGGCAGATGCAAAGAACTCAAAAGCACATAGGCACGATCTGCATGGTTCTGTGAGTAGAGAGAAGCAGATTTGAAAGTCACAGGATTAATGACAATGAACTGGTCAGGAATTAGAGGTGCAGAAGAAAATGTGGGATCAGGTTTTAGTGCCCAGGAATCATGTCAGCTGGGATGGGGGCAGCAATCTCTCTCTAGAGGGCTCAGACACCTTTCTTCTGGGCTGTTTTGAGAAATGCACTGTTCTGACATGCATATGTACAAATAAAAAACTATCCCCCAAAAAGGCCAGAACAGCTGCTGAGGGTAAGGGGTGTACAGGTGGCGTGTAAGTGGGAAAATTAAATGCATGCTACCTCACAGACCTGCGTGCTACAAACTGAGTGAGCAGAGCAGAGGAACAAACTGTTCAGTGTGTTGTATTTCTATCATTTAGGAGGAAGACAGAGAATAAAGGGGGGTGTGTGGAATTTCCTGATGAGATCTGTCAGACGGTGGGTACACTTTCAAAGGAATTAGCTGACATGCCGTCACTTTGGCCTTGTTTTTCTGCTTTAGGAAAGTTAATCCTGCTTTAAATTGCTGATGTTAGACATGATGCTGGTGATGATCAGGAGTGAGCTTACCTTCCCTTCTTGCTTTTGTCCTAGGTCCAACCCGAAAAATGCCCCTAACAGCCAGTGCCATGGACTTTTTTCAACTCTTTGTCCCTGACAATGTACTAAAGAATATGGTGGTCCAAACCAACATGTATGCCAAGAAGTACCAGGAGAGGTTCGGTAGTGACGATGCCTGGATTGACGTCACCTTGACGGAAATGAAAGCCTTCTTAGGCTACATGATATCAACCAGCATCCACCACTGTGAGTCTGTTCTCAGCATCTGGAGCAGCGGCTTCTACAGCAACAAGAGCATTGCACTTATCATGACACAAACACGGTTTGAGAAGATCCTGAAGTACTTCCACATTGTGGCCTTCCGTTCGAGCCAGACAACACATGGCCTCTACAAAATCCAGCCTTTTCTGGACTCTCTGCAGAGTGGCTTTGACTCCGCTTTTAGACCTTCGCAAGCCCAGGTGAGAGTTAACCCGTTGGCAAGGAATATCTAACCTACGTGCTTTAAGTTGTCTTGCTAAGACTGAAAGTTCAGAGCTTGCCTACCCGAAGAAAGAGGTGGGGCTTCAACAGTGTGAAGGCATGCTGTAGTGCCTCCATGAAACATGAGAAAAAGCAGCACTGTCCTATGCGAGTACTCAGATACCTGGCATGTTTCGGTAAGAATGATGCACTCTGAGCTGGGGCTGTTTGCTTTGGTGGTCTCAACAAGCCTGGACACTTCTTGGCACCACTAGGTTTTGCTATCCTGGGAATAGGAAGTTGCACGCTGCTCCTCTGAGGGAGAGTGGAAAGGGCAGAGCTGGTACGACTGGGCTGGAGGGAAAGCTTGTCACTGCTCCTGATACAGGCTGAGGGTTGGATACAGGAGCTGAGTTTGCTAGGAGTGAGTATCCTTGACCTTGGCAGTCAATGCTTGTGGTATGGTCCAGCAGCATAGCTTTCCCTTCACGCAAGGAAAAGGGAAAATAAGCAGGAGGGCAGGTGCCTTTGCTTGCTGCAGTTGGCAGCTGCCCCCAGTAGCACTGCCTGTGCCTTGTGTCAGTCCTGGTTTTTTCATGATGGGTGATGCTCCTATGGAAAAACTTACTGATGTGTGGACTTGCAAACAAAGTGCCAGGGAACTGGAAATACTTCTAGACTACCAAGAATAAAAGCAAACATGACTCCAGGGAATTTTCATTTCCAAGTACAATTAGGGGTACAGAAGAATGCCATTCTGTAGGGAAACTGTTCCTTAGACTGGTCAGATAATGTAAGGAGCTAAGTATAGAAACTTACGTAGCTGGTGATTGTCTGACTACAGGTGTACAGTTGATCAATTTTTTATTTTTAAAGTGCAAAGAAATCTTTCCTTGATATTTTCAGACGCAATTTAAACTTTGTTCCAGTATAAATGATCTCCTGTTGGAGCTGTTGCTGCTGGTCACATTCAGAAGTCTGGAATGAAAAAAGGAATAAGCATGAAATACATTACTGCTTGAAATAATTTTTCCATCAACTCCATTACCAGAATATAAAGATTTCACTTAGACATTTGGAAAGGGTGTTGTGTCCATCACCCTCTTTTTATTTCTGCTTCCCCTCTGAGACATCATATTTTTGCCCACTGCACAAAATTAATGAAGATGCATCACATCCATTGAAGTGTGCCTTAAATAAATTGAGAGTGATTACAGTTTTTTCTATTTCATAGACAATAGCAATCATATCTGTGTAATTGAGGACAACACAGTTGTCTAAAAAGCTGTTATGGTAGAGAAGGAGGGAGGGAGGAATGTTCTCACTAAGCCATGCCAGCAAGGTGCATTTCCATCAAGACAAAACGAGCAGGGAGAGACACAATATTGTTGGGACTGAGCTTTCATTAAGATATGAAATTTAATCCTTATGGCCACTGTCTTCAATGGGCAGAAGATAAAGGCTTCAGAAATGTGATCATTGTGTCTAATGTAAATGCTTATAATGGTGTGCTGTGGGACATGCTGTGAGTGCAAATCCATTAAAGGATAGAATTTGATTTGCATGTATATCCTTTCTCCCTTCCTCCCTCCCAAGCAAGGTTTGAGAATTGAATTGGCAAAATCGTAGCATCCTTTTGCAATGGCCAAACATCTAAATCTCCACAAGCAAAATGTATGCTTGTACTGAGCTTGGTAAGGTGATGCTACTTTAAATTAAAAAAAACAGAAGGAGGGGAAAGAGGTAGTGACAGCCCAATTCTCTTCCCCCTCTACTTCTCTGCTCCCTTGTCAGTGTTTACATCAGTGATTCCTATACAGCACATTTCAGTGGTACTGAGAGGAGCAAAAAGCACTAAAATACAGCTTCAAAAATAACTGTGAGAAAGAAAGAGGTTTTGAATCTGTTGTTAAAAATACTTTAGTGTAGCATCATCCACAGCACTACTGGGGGATGTTCCAGGCCTAATGTCCTCCTGGGTACCATGAGGCAGGGCTGCATACTTCCTGCCTCAAGAGACGTGGACCCCATCTACTCAAAACAGCAGGAAAGACCTCTCCCTGGAAATTGTCTTGAGTACAGATTAGTAGACTGCAGTAAACATCAAACCCAGAATGTCAGGCCGAGTGAGAAATAGTTAGAAAATAATAACCCAGTTGCACAGAAACAAGGGGAAAAGACAAGGGAAAGACCCATTCAGAGGAGCCTTCGGTTGTGCGGCCTCTGAAAGCATTTTGGGAAGAGGGGCCAGGTTTCTGTAATCAGTGAAACCTAGAATCCCAAGTTCAAAATGGATTTGTTCCTAAAGGTACACCTGTATCTGAAACATGAGACTTGTGGTATCCGGGTGGCTTGTGCCTGAGCCGAAATCTATGCTTAAGCTTTAGGTTAACATCTTGTAAGTGGCATCAAGCAGAGGAATAACTTGGGTTCTTTGCTGTTAAATGCAACAAGGCGGCTAGGGCTGGTAGGTAGACTTGTTACTGACTTTCCTCCTCTGGCAGTGTGGATTCACAGAGCATGGGTTAGGAAGATGCCATGTTTAACTGACCCTTATGGACAGAGCAGTCTGCATCCAGCAGATAATGCAACATCTGCCTTCACATTTATTTCTTCTGCAGAGTGGATCTTTTCTTTCTGGAGAGCTAGAAAAGATTCAAGTGGAATTTCTGTCAGAAAGTATTTAGAGTTCTTTTCTCATGTGTAACCCTCCCGCCCAGAAAAAAAATTACATGCAAAAATGACGCCATAGCTTCCATGAAAGGAAACAGAGGGAGAGAGAAAAAACTATGCCAATATACCAAAACAGAGAAAACAATCTAGTGAATTGTAATTATTTTGCTAAATATACTGAGCAAACAAAAGGAAATAATTACTCTCCAGCTTGTGAAGATATTGAAAGCCCAGAACATTGTAATTGTATATCAGAGCACTCGCTTCAATTTGCAAAGTAAAAAAATGTCCTGACCTAGATTGGGTAGGAATGACAGGAATATTCTCTGCATCCTATCCCTCCCTGACATCTTCTGTATAAATTACTGCTGCCTCTACCTGAGCAACAAGATGTGGAGTTTTGGGGTTGTACCTGGAATCGGTATTGTCTCTTTGCTGCTTAGCTTTGTAGATGTGCTGTTGGCTTACAAGTGGAAGCCTGGAGACAGGGAGGAGGCCCTGCCTGAGCTCAGGAGTTGTACTGCAACAGATTCAAGGGTACTCACCTGCCAAGGGTATACACTCAATTCCAGAAACCAGAGGAGCTCAGGAAAATAACATCACTGCTCAAATATCCTTCTGTGCCTGCTGAGTATTTTTATGCTTGTCAGCAGGATGCGACTAGACAGGATTGCTGTCTCTGGCTGGCCCTGACTGGCGTGGGAGAGGTCAGGAGCACAACTCCAGGAACTTTCCTCTTCATTCTCCTCCCAAAGTACCTTCTCTTTGGCATCTTAGAACCAAGCAGTTCTACATTTGCCCAGTGAAACATCAGCTGGGAACAGTTGACTTTAGTCCTTACCTCAGGCAGGACTGAACTCCCTGGCAAAAAGAGAGAAGTAACTCCAACCTCTTGATCCCAGCAAATGATGCTAAAGTTCAGCCAGTTAATAGGGGCTGATCTGTGATTTACTCTCAGTGGTATCAAGAGTACAGTTCAGCAGTTTCATCATAGTTCTTCCAAATCAACTCACATCATTAGGCAACAGCTTCTCTGAAAACGTAGGGGTGCAAAACCAGACTGATCAACTCATAGCTCTTTTGTGTCCTCATGATTAAATGTGGTTTGGTATTTGGCATTTCTGAATTAGAAGACCTGGTTCAAGTCTATATCTCAGTTTTCTTGTTTTCAGAATGATTCTTTGTGAGTAAAGGTGTTGGGCCAAACCAGAACTGTTCCATCTTAGGGCTTTTGTGAGTGTAACACAAATACGTAAGTATTCAGAGGATATCAGCCAAGTAAGAGACATGGAGCAAGCAGAAGAGCAATAAGAATATTGTATAGACAGGTAAATTGCTGATGTCCCACAGCCCTTGGCCAGTTGATCCTCTGGTGAAGCCAGTTTTTAGGGAGAGTTCGACAGCAGAAAATGATGAACCTTTATGGCTATTTTTAAATTGCCTAATGGTAATGGAGTGCTGTAAAAACTGGGTTTTTTTGTTTGTTTTTTCTTTAAAGGGAGTCAATTAAAGATTGAACAAATGGGCAGAGGAGCATGAAATCATGGCTCCATCAGAGCTGAGAGTTAACTTTTGAATTATGGGAAAGAGGATCAGTGATATGTGGATAGGCCAAACAGGACTTTGAAAGTGAAGAGAAAGAGTATATCTGACATATGAGAAGAGCTATCAGAGAAATCAAGAAAAGTGTTGTGGCCACTGTGATGCACAAGGAGAATAGCTTTCCAGCTATTTTATCTGTAGAGCAAGGTTGCCTTATGTTGAGGCCAGAAGGAAAACTGCTGCAGGAATGCTGTTGCCTTGGATGAAAACATGACTGGGTGAGTGGGTTGTTACTCTAAAATGAGTAACATTTTGGAGCTGTTACTCAGAAAGCATGAAAAACGCAGGCACTGGCTGGCTCAGAAGACCTTGCAAGGAGTTAAAGGTAAAGGCTAACATGCAGATTCACTGGCCAGTGAGATCTGCGGCAGGAGAGGGATCTGCAGTGACCAAAAAAGGAGTTAAGGGGTTATCTTAAGGAGAGGAAGATGCTCTCAAGCGCAGCATAATAAAGTCAGAACTGACAGCTAGATATGCAAGTTGAGATGTCTGATACTAGCAGAGAATTCAGTTTAGACAGGAGGAGCATTGGAGCAAAGAGGCAGAAGCACAAGCTACTGTTGCAGAAGCAATGGCTGAATCTGTGCATACACGTGCAGATACCCAGAGGACTCTGCAACTGGATGATACCCACCAAAAGCCAGAGACAAAGCAAGCTGAGGCAGTTTCTCCAGGAGACAGGCTGAACAGACAGCCTGTGTTGGGGATGGCCATGGAGCTAAGAGAAGACGAGATATCTCAAACACATCTTGGTTCATTATCTGAGTAAATGGAGTCCGGGAAGACCAAGTACAAAAGAGTTACTGGCTCTGGGCTTTGTCTACAAGCTTATTTGGGCTGTGGTGAGACCAGGATGAGTGGAATTGTGGAGTGGGAAGAGCTTTAGAGATGATCTAAAATGGAGAAAGGCACTCCTGACAGTGGCTAGTTGTTTTGTTCAGTGAATGAAAGATGTTGCAGGATGAAGCAATTGCTGGAGTCCTATCTTGGAGTCTTGCGCTCCAGCACTTAGAATGCATGTACAAATTGAGGGGAAAACAAAGAGTGAAAGCTTGGCAAGAAGATCTAGCAGGGATGAGGATGGCCATAAGGAAGAGAGATAAAAAACCCAAACCATAAAACCAGTGGCATAGCTGTGAGGGAGTGAAGCAGCTAGATGAGGAGCTGCTTAGATCTGAACAAAATTGGGGACTTGAGAGAAGAAAATGGGGATAATTCTATGAAGAAATCTGCAAGATATCTTGCATCAAAGGAAGTGAAAATAAGAGGGGAGGGCTTGGGAAGTGAGTCAAAGATGGTGAAGAGGCAGCAAGGAATACATGTAGGAGTCAATTAAGCGTGAAAGTAGATTTTTATCAAGGAAGATGAGAAGCAGGAAAGAATATGCCATGGGGGCAGTAAGCTCACTCCTAGAAAAGCAGGTATTGCAGCAACAGCAAGAATGGGGAATGGGGAAGGAACAAATAACACTTTGCATGGTGATTTGACGAAGAGGTGGATTTGAGGTTACAAGAAGAGCAAGGAGACTGAGCATGGAGGAAGGTGAAAAAGCTAATAGGAACAGCCAGTGGCAACATGGCTAACTCTTGTCATAAGAAAACCATGTTGATGCCAGAAGCAGCAAATTGCCCCCTTTGAAAATGAGATGGGGATCAGCAGTTCTAGCAGGAGGCACAAGCCATGCAGTACCTTGCTTGCAAAGTCCTTCACAGTTGTTGAAGCAGGGATTGCACATGAAGGGGGTGATAACACTTCTCTCCACCCTCTCAGGAAAAAGCCCTAAAGCAAGCTCTAGGGTTTACATTTCAGTTTCCCTGCCTGTCCATGTTTCCCCTTAGCAGCAACAGCAAGTCTTGCCCTGCTCTGTTTCCATTTTTGTTCCCTCTTCCCAGCAGTTCAGTAGGGACTTCAGTGGAGCATTAGTCATCTTATAGAGAAATGGGAATGACTTAAACGTTTGGGATAGTGTAAAGGTGGGGAAGCTCTGGGTTCTTGAGGAAGGCAGGGCTGAGCATGTGCGGGGAGATGAGGAAGATGGGGAGATGTTTTCAAAATTCAGATTTGCTTTCTAAATTTAAGGCTGACAGGCCTTACTGTGTCCTAGAAGACAGAAAGGGTGTGAAGGGTAAGCAGGATGCAGTAGAGCTGCTGTGAGGAAAGCTGATGCTGTGGTGCAGAGGAGGGAGCTAAGCTAATGACAGAGAGTAAAAAATGTCCTCAAGTGATGCTTGTACAGCTTTTTCTTTCTGTTGCTTTCTGTCCTACAGTGGGAGAGTTTATAACAGTTGAACCACATCACTCAGAGGGATCTGGCAGGTAGGAGGGCCTTTCCAGAAGCTGAGGAATTCTTACTGGTGTGTCCAACCCCATCCCAAGGTCCTCCCCTCTGCACATAAGAGGCTGAAGGGCAAAAGTGAATGAGGGCATGTATAGTATTTGCAAAACACTGTCAGAATTCCCTGCGGTGAAAGTGTGAAATGCCCCAGGTGGTCTTCAGAAAAAAAGTTGTTTTTGTGTGGACCTTGGGAGAGGAAGAGGATTTGGCTCCAGTGGGGAAGCAGGGCAGCTGCAGCCCTAAGAACAAATAGCTTTGTGCGCAGTTCTCCTTGCTTGCATCTGCATTTTGGTGCATAATTTGAACATTTCACAAGAGTGCTTTCAGATGGTCTTGTGAATGTTTTATGAGTTGTTAAGAACTGGAGTGTGTATAAATGAAAGTGTGCAGCCGCTACTGCGTGGGGAGGGCATGGGTGCCTATTTTGGGCTGACAGAGTGATGTTCAACAAACATCTTGTATTCAGGAGGCCAGCAGCTGCTCATCACTGGTGCTTAACTGCTTACCCACCACATCTCTCCTATGAACATCGCTCCCAGGCTTAATGCAGCTTTGTTCTCATTTCCGCCATGGGCTGCATGCAGATGTACACAAAAGTAGCACACATGCAGGAGTGGAAAGGCTTGGTCTGAGAGTGTGAGCCTCTGCATTCTGGATACCTGTATCTGAGTCTGGATTCTGGGGTTATGTCACTGAAAAGAATGGGCTCCTTTAGATCATGACCCGTCTGACTTACTTTACATTTCTTTAAACGAGTATGAGTTCTGGCCTGCTGGTGATGCTTTCCCCTCGACTAGTAGGAGAGGAGCCTGCAGTGGCTTGCTCTGATGTAGACGTAGGTGTCTGAATTCTGTCAGCGTTCATTAGCTGAGACCTTGCAACAGTTCCCAAGCATTTTTACGCTTACAAGTGACTTGCTAAACAACTCACAGGGATGTATGTGTCATGCATAGCTACCTAAGAGCTGCAAGGAGGTAACAGTGTTTTCCTATAGGTGTGTTCTGTAGTGTAAAACTTGAACAACTTTGCTACAGAATTAATGGAGAGAAATGTAACAAAACAGCTATAAGGAACAGGGAACCATTTATAATGTCTGGATAGAGAATGCAGAAATTGCTTCACTTTCACAGATTTTCATTGCTTGGTCCAGCCTGCCTTGTCTTTTTCTATTTCTGCCTCTGGTCCTTTATCTTTCTGCCTCCTTTTGTCAGATTTTTCAGCTCCTGAGACAAGAGAGGCTTTCCTGAAGCTGCTGCCACCAGGAAAAAGTGTTTTCTGTCTCTTCAACACTTCCTTAAGTGGTAGCAGAAAATATCCTTTTTCTTCCTTAACTTCTCTCTCTCTTTGCTGTGTGTTTTCCTTTTCTGTTACCAAGGAACATACCTTACAAAGTATTATAGGGGGTGTTTGGGTGGAAGACATTCTGACAAACAAAATGAAGCTGATGCTGAAGCTTGGAGAAGGATGCTCCTAACAATCTCCACATCCCATCCTATCCCCTGCCTCATTTTGGAGGGATATTGTACTGTAGCTGATAGTGACAGGTAGAGACCACATTTTGGAGGGATGTTAAACTGTAGCTGCTAGTGAGAAGTGAGTGCCATGCCTTGCAGTGTTTGCAAACCACGTGTAGAACAGCCATCCACGATGGACTGTGCTTGACCAGACTTTGTTTTTTGTTGGATTGTATTTTGTTGGATAGCATTGAATGAAAGTGGGTTTGCTCCTTTGTATGAAGTGATGCACACAAGCACAATGCAAGGATTGTATTTCCTTGGAAGAATTTGAAGCTCCATTTTTATTTTTTCTGCAATCATACACCATTCTGCTTCTCCCTCCCTCCTCCTCTTCCCCTTTCTTGCCGATTTCAGGTACTACATGAACCCCTGATTGATGAAGATCCTGTCTTCATTGCCACTTGCACGGAGAGGGAGCTGCGCAAGAGGAAAAAGAGGAAATTCAGTCTCTGGGTTCGGCAATGCTCATCCACTGGTTTCATCTGCCAGGTGAGTTTTACCTCTTCGGATATCTTGATTCAGTTCCATCAGGCCCTTAAATATATTGCTGGACCAAAGGAGACAGTCACTTCTCTTCATTGCCTTGTGGGGGGCTACAGTCTGAATGCAGCAGGCCTCTGTCTCCCACAGATACGGGATGTGATGGATGGTGACAACAAGTTCCTGATGCTCTGCTGTATGATTTAACTGAGGGTGCCTGTCTCTAATGTTGTCCATCTGGCTGCCAGCCCTAAGCTAATTAAATTGAAATAGAGTTAAAAGGTCTGTCTGTTTGTACATCCTAAGTTTATTTAAGCGTCTAGGTACTGTGACTTCTGTCATTTTTAATGAGTCAGCTTCTCTAAGGCTGCGTCTACGATAGCCAGCAGTATCCAATAGTTTGAATCACTGTGGTATCATGATGTCCCTTTTCTGTGAGAAACGTATTAGTGGGATTTCCTGTTACATCTCTTCACACCTCTACTTCTCTACCAAAGAATTAAAATCCAGTGCGGCTTCAAGGTGAGAGATGAGCTTGAGTGGGAGACGTGTTAAAGGGTTTGTTTAGAGTTATAAAGCACTGGGGGCGGTTTTTTGAATTCTCGGATTCCCCAATTGCTGATGTGTTTTGAGAGATCTTGGAAAACCTGACCATTTATTTTGGTGCCTGGAGGTGAGGGTGCAGATATTTTTCTGTATTTCTTTTTCCCAAGAGCTTCTGTGAAAACATGGTGTCCTGCGTGTTCCAGAGCAGGAGTTCAGAGATGTGGGCAGGACATGCACATTGCCTGCTCAGGCTGAATGCGTGTAAAAACTGTAGGGCCTGTGGATTTACTGCTGTTGAACATTTGTTCACAGTAAAATTCACTATGACTGTTTGAGTAGCTATGTGGGTAAAGAGGCTTGCTGGGAGCAAGGGTTTGCATTTTCAGCAATGCTATTCACTCCAAGAAGAAAATTAGGATCATACGTCTTCCATCCCAGTTTTAAAGCAGTTGTTGTGTCCAATACAAAATAGATTCATCTTGTGAAACATCCTTGGAAGTTTCTACTCTCAAGGCTTTTGGAAAGTCATTTGCTACACAGAGGCAGTGTCCTTAACCTCCAAGGTGAACTCCACCAGTCCCACATGCATCTTATTACTGAAGCGTAGTATGTGTAGTGAGCACAAAGTTTGCTGATCTCTTTTGCAATGCTTCCCCCAGCCAACTGCCACCAAACTAATAAGTCTTCAGACATGCCGGAGTTTTCAGATTCTGAGCTGTAATTACGTTGCACCCCCTGTCCTGTCCATTGAGAGAGTAAATTAATGGAATGTCAAATTAAATGGAATAGATGCTCAGCACCGTCCTAATCCTCCTGCTCCCTTAATGAATTAGATACTCATGCTTCACTTGCATCCAGATGACGTCCAGGACCATCTTACCATCAGCCTTCTATTTTCATTCCATGACTTGGCTGTAATTATCATCATCATACTAAAATGATTGGATAAGGAGGACCTTAGGGAAGGGTGAAAAAGAGTATACAGGAGCATGAATGTTCATGCTAAAATGGAAAAAGACTAGTCTGAGGAGGATGAGGATCTTCAAGTATGGTATGCTTAAAATGCTACATTCATTTATGCATCACATTTACGAAGGATCTTGCAGAATCCAAAGCACTTCTTTGTTGGTTGGTTTATTTACTGTATTAAAACAGAGGTTATTTCTTTTCCCTGTGTTTAACATATGGAGAGAATTGATCTAATGAAGAAGAAAATCCAGTGTTCTCTCCCTTCACATGCACACCTTCTTCTCCATCTCTTGTGAAACTGCCATCATGAAGGAAAGACTTATTGCCTAATAGTTAAGGACTAACTGGTCTATCACCTGTCTGCTGTCAGAAAAAAATTTACAGCACCCACTTGGAAATATGTACAAATTCTGTAATACTGTCTGGATAAATTCCCTCCCTCATTGTTTCCACATGGTGACATCAAGATCATTTTAGTCTGGGTAAAATAGGACTATAAGCATGTCATAAATCAGGCTAATTCAGTTTCACCCATCCTTGATGCTGGACATCAAGTGGCAACACCTGCTGCTGTAGAAGAGAGCTTAAGTTCAGATTGCAGGACCACAGATGTCCCTCTCTGCTCTGTCTTCTCTTTGCTTCCCTCATTTCCTTCCAATATATTTCCCTACATGTGTCTTACCACTAAGATTCTTTTTAAGCCATATTTTAGTATCTTGATTATAGTTTAAATTATCACAGTAGCTTAGAAGTGTTTCTTTCTTAGAGTATTTGCTAAGTCATCCTATTTAAATCAAAACTCTATTTGTGTCAGTTTTTATTTCTCTCAAAAAGTCTGGAACACTTGCAAGACATATTAATAAATATGATTGGTAGGACTCTTTCATTTTAGATATAGCAATAGAGCTCATTAAAACTCTGCTGAGAGTTCTCAACTGTCTGATCAGGACTAGTTATTTTGTCCTGGTAAGGACATATTATGCTCTCCTTCCTATTCTTGTGTGGCTCATAAGGAATGAACATGGTCATGAGTAACTTACTACTACGGATGCCTAGTCCTTGCATAACTCCTCCTGCACAAGAAAGTTTTCTGGTCATTTTGCAGGAGAAGGAAGCACAGGAAGCTGGTGCCATGCACTGAACCCCACTGAGAGTCAGGCAGGATGAGCTATTTCCATAGGGCTTTATCCTGAACCACAGGCACAAACATAACCCTAAAGACAGTCCTTGATCCAAAAAGCCATCAATCAACAAAGTGGAAGGCAGTAAGTGGATGGTAGAGAGCACTGGAAAAGCGGCGGTCTGGTAATACTAATCATTACGATAGTCAGTAATAGAATTACCTCATCAACCTAAATATTCACTTACAAAACTGTGACGATGAGGTGGAGAAGAGATAACTTTATGGATGTGTGTATCCTCTTTTGTTCTTTGGGATGAAATTTGTTCTCTGAGGCTATTCTGGACATTCTTCTTTTCCCACACCCAGTCCCTGCCCCAAACTATATGGGCTCTGCCCTTGCAGAGCATTCACTGGAAGAAAGTTCTTGCAAGAATACATTTCATTTTCACTAATAACCCTGTGAAATGTGTTGCTCAGATTTATGAGGTCCTTTAGATCCTTATGCTGGGACTGAATTTGAGTTCCCACTTTCCACTGCTTATCCTTAAAAAGCGATGAGTCAGAACAGATTAAGGAAAAGAACTGTGTGCCTCTGCAGCTTGAGTCTTCACACATTACTGAATGATTTAAAGAGTGCAACCTGGATCAGGGTGGCTCCTGCATAAAAAGGTAAGAAATGGCTCTCCCTGAAAAGCAGCAGACTCGGTGAAGGCAGATGTCTGAGGTTGCTCCACAGATCAGTGGCAGAGGTCTCAGTTGCATAAAAATAACCCCAGACAATGTAAACATTATGCTTTTATAGTGAATGCTGTAGTTCATTTTTGATTTCAGAGTGCAATCAGCTCAAATACTTCATAACTCTGTTGATTTTCACCGAGTGAGAACTTAATTCCAAAATTAAAGGAAGCTTAGAGAGTGCCCCAAAGAATTTATAATTTCACAACACACCACATAAGTGCATTAAGTCCCTGGGAAAGGGAGGGGTAAACAAGCCTGGAATTAGTTTTGTGGTCAAGGTCAGAGTTGCAGGAGAGTTAGCCATCTGTGCTTTTGTTTAATAAAGCAGCTCAGAAATGTTGGTGTTTCAGCCTGTTTAAGTTCAGTTTAGAGATTAGTCTGAGCCCTTGGGCTTCTTTGAACAGTGCCCTGATGATTTCTGTTGATGGAACAGTTGCATCTGGAATGCACAGATGTACTGGCTGCTTTGAGTACGTTCTCAAGGTCAGGCTTTGGCTGGGAGGGGATCCCAGGAAATCAGATTGTCTTTTTTTGTCAGTCACTGGTAGCTGGAAAATCCTGTCTCCTTTCTTCCTCTGGTTCCCACCAGGCTCTGCCTTTCTAGTGCATGTAATTCTGTATTGTCAGCATCTGAGAATCCTAGATCTCAATTAAAAGTCATTATCCTCTTGCTCACTGGTATTAAGTGGGAAGGTAGTTTTGAAGATGTGTGATGGGCCAGCCCCATTAATTTCTATGGAGTTGACAATCTTACCATGTTTCTAGACAAATGGAAAACCCAAACATCTAAATGTAACCTAATGCAAAGATCTCTCCCAGAGTTTACACACAGTCCTAGTGTCTTATTTTCAGGTAGGAATGAAGGTTATCTTTTAGTTCCTGCGTGATGTGCTTGGAGTTTCTGATGATAAAACTACCTATGTAGCTGTGTCCTTTCTGAAGCTGTTCTCACTCAGTGCAATTCTGCTGGGGAAAGGAGGCTAAAAGCACCAAAGCCTCCTCTCTTTGTCACCTAATAGTTTTGCCGTAGGAATGCCTCTCACAGATCCCATCCTTTTGTGCTGGGTACTGTGGGTGGAGCAAAAAGGCAATCCCTGCCCTAGCAAAGCAGCATTAAGAGGCAGCAGCACCAATGCATGGATTAGCAATTGTGTTGTGTGGGTTGCATCCTTTCTAAGAAAGGTATTGAAGAGCAAAAAGAAAGAGCTTTGCAGAGGTTAATGGTGATTTCCAACCAGGCAGGAGAAGGGCAGAATGGAAAGAAGAAAATGTGGCCTTGTTTGACATCAGTGGTTGGATGCCTGACTTCACAGGCCAAATGCTGGCAGGAATCAGTATACTGAAAATGTATAGGAAGAACTCAGTAGGTAATGCTAAACTTCAAAGGCCTGTCTCTGTTTTCCAGCCCCACTTCCATTTGATGCTTCAAGAGGGAACTGGCAAAAGGCTGACGTGGTCAAAGCAAAGGGTTAAGCAAGTAATATCTGGGCGGACCACTGTCTGAATGTCAAGATATGTTTAAGCAAGCCAAAGGAAAGAAGGATGATTGCAGTAGTTGAGAGACGGGCCAGGCAGTTCTTGGAAATATAGGAAATGCTTTATCATTGAGGAATTGCAGATAATGAATCTGCCTGACGTAGATGTGGCTGGCCTGGGAGAAGCTACAGAGAGAAATCTGTGTTGTTGGTTGTTGGTCCACCATGCAGGTAAGATGTTGAAGTGCCCTCAATGATAATCACATGGAAGAGGAATATCATAGGAAGGAAAATGAAGAGCTTTATTTTAAGCCATACTAGGTTTGCATTGTCAACTCTACCAGCATCTTTCTGCCAGTATCCCAAAGATCTGGTTAGAAACTTTGAAGAAAATGTGCAGACAAAACAAACATTTGCCAGTCCTCAGCACAAAGATGTTAGCTGGATCTGCATGTTAATGCAGATTGAAATAATTCAAAATAGGAGGCAGAGGGAGAAGAGAGGGGGCACCAACGAAAGAGCTTTGTAGGGAACCCCAAGAGCTAGCTGGAAACAGATGAGGAAAGCTGCATATCCTTTGTATGCTATTTTCTCAGTAGCCTTCAGTAGGAAGAGAATGAAGAGAGGCTCAAACAAATGGAAAGATCTGGTCTCGGTAAGAGCACCATCAGTGGTGCCAGCAGCTGCTGAGGAAGAGCTAGAACTAAGAGCTGACTTGGGAAGAGGGCATTAAAGAAGGGAATATAAGCTGCAGCAGGCTTGGGGTGAGACTGGGGAGAGGAGGATCTCCCAACAGTGTTGGTAATGGCAACAATTAAAGATGAGGTTTAGGATGTGAGGACAGAGTGATGCAGGATCTAGAGAGCACTGCTAGCAATGAGCAGTTGAGTATTTGGCTGTGAAGTCTATAGGAAAAGGAAGCTTTTTTTTTATTTAGGATCCAAAAAGTATGGCAGTATTTCCTTGTTCTCTTGCTTTTCTAATTGTATCACTGAAAAACTTGGTTTCTATTTTGTGGTTGTCTAGAGTCTGCCCTTTGTGAGATATTTTGGACAATGTAGCTTTCAAGAATCTTCCTCCTGTTTATTACTACTCCCGCCCTTTTTTTTCCTCCAAATGTCATCTATTTCATCTGAGAATTGTACCCTGGGGTGCTTCAATTATGTATGAATGTAGAGTATTTGGGATGTTCTATTCACAAGCGCTTTCAATTTTCAATTTCAATCTGAGCTTTGAATATGAGCAGAATCGCCAATATTTTAGCTTCTAGGGCACTCTTAAATGTGCAGTCAAGATGCAGCTTTTGTTCCTAAGTGCTCAGTTTTTTACTCAGTTTCTCACAAGACCTTCTGAACTTTCAACATAAATTTTCCATAGAGTAAATTGCCAGCACGGAGCAAGGAAATTCCTGCTGAGTTGTAGCATGGGTGTCTACTCTGCGACCTTCCTTTCTCTGGTAGCACTCTCTCCAGCAGTCTGCCTCTGCAGCCAAACATACATAGTTTGAGATTCTGAATGGCGGGTGATTGATTTACCTCTGATCTGTCAACATGTGAAATACACTACTCAGAAATGTGATGTCTTTTTTGACTGCCTCTTTCCAGAACAGTTTGCCCTCTTTTTCTTGGTTTGGAATCACTCAGCACAATCTTCACCCATATTCTGTCACTTGGCCATTCAAGCGTATTGATTGAAACCTACTTTTGAGTTTGTGATAGAAGGGGGCAGAAGCAGCTGTAGGTGGAAGGAGAGATGAACCAGAGACTGTGAAGGTCTTTTACTGTCAGGCTTTTAAAGAGAAGAGACTGTTGGGATGCTGCATGGAGACTGAAGGCAGAAGAGAAGAGGGTTTGAGCAACAACTTAAATGATGTGAGAAGAGAGAGCTGCACCAGGATGAAAACGTATTGTATTGAAAGTATCTGGTGCAGTAGGGCTGCTGTAGAAAGGAATTGCAGAATTCAATGTGTAGCTGTTCTGATAAGAAACAAATAATTGAGGGATGACTAGAGAAAGCTCCCTTTGTGTACCAGTACTGCAGGATAAAGAGCTTCAACCTGTAGTTGCCTCTGCAGACAGATGAGGTCACATCTATAGAAGTTACCCATTTGGTGCTGTAGATCAAATGAACCAGTAGCCACTAGAAAAAGACACACAATAAAAATGATCTCTACCGATGCTTGAGAAGCATTGCTTTGACTGTCACCCACAGAAGCAGAGGATGTTGCTGCCAACATCTCCATCTGTTGTCCAGCAGCAGTTGTCAAGCCTGTACTCCTGATGTTGTTTTGCTGTTGGAGCACATGGAAAGGGCACAAAGCTCTATCGCTGTCACAGGGCAAACCAGAAGCGCTGGTGAATGGTTTAACAAACATTTTCGGGGAGCAGCTTCTGACTGTGCCTGTGAAGGTCGTGCAGCCAATTTCTGGCAGTTCTGTGCTTTTTCTGCAGACTGCTGTTAAATACCACTTCTAATGCATTGCAGAGTGGGTGGGGAATGCTGTGGGCTTCAGTAGGCAGGATCCTATTCATTTAAGGTAGAATGAAATAAGCTGGATAAGAGGATGAGGAGAGGGAAAATGAAGACCATATGGGATCCTAGGCACTTGCAAGAACATTTGAAGCTATCCCTTTGCCAGTTCTCTGTACCCAGCCACTGTTTCACAGCAGCCTTTATGCCTTCCAACATTATGCTGCTGTCACCCGTCTTCCCAATAGAGCTAAGCATGATAAAGCTTTGAATGATGCTTCTCCAAAACAAGAAAAATTGTGTGAAGAACAAAGGCAGTGCTTGGATAGGCAAGGAAATGGCCAAGGGGAATAAAGGGAGATATATTTAACATTGGAGGAGGAAGGGAGGTTCAGCAGTGGATATGGACGTTTGAGTGAAGGGCACTGGGGAGGTGAACAAAGCAAAAGGGAACGAGGATCAAAAAGTGACCATTACAAAGGACCCTTGAAATAGGGAGGAGCACAAAGGAAGGGTGCCAGGTGCACATGGAACTCTGTGAACAAAACCTATGGAGTATGTAGCATACTAATATGAAAACAGTGGTACCTCAGTGGACAGTTGCATGGTAGGCATGCTCTTTAAACTAGCTGCTTGCAGACCCAAACCAGCCCACAGTGAGGAACCAGTTGGCAGACCAGCAGTGCCAGCAGATTGTCTCATCCCTTGGAGGGCTGGTAGCTCTACAAGGAATATGAAGTAAGCATGAGGCAGGAGAGACTGTCAGTTGGCCAAGACTTACTGCAATAAGGGAGGGAAGATGTAGGACACTTTTTTATAGACTTAGAGATTCCTACTTCATTTTTAGCCTAGCTGTTATCCAAGGTTGGAACTAATGTGTGTACATCTTCTGTCTCCACTGCCTTGTCTGTAGATTTTAGAGGTTTGATGTATAGTCTCTGTACTGGAATACCAGTAATCTAATCTAAATTTTGATGCCAGTAATCATGAAATACCTCTCTGGAGTTCTGATTAATAACCTAAATGACTTATCATAATTAGCTAGCCCTCAGCCTTAGAGCTGGGGAAAGCACAAATCTGAAAGCTTTCTGAAGTGAATGGAGCATGATCTGGGTGTCTGCAAACATTCCTGCCTTTGTCCTCATCTGGAAACTGTTTCTACCAAAAGAGGGTTGGGTTTGGTTTTTTGGTTTTACTTTTTTTGTGGGGGTATTTTTTAGATAAATAATGTATATTTAATACTTTAATTTATGCTGTACTTCTTTTTGGAGTTAGTGTGCGTTCGTCCTTGCACGCCAACTTTGTTCTTTATCATGTCAATTACTTCAAAATGCAAATTGTGTCTCATTCGTCAGAGATTTTATACATGAAACACTCCTCTGGGATCTGTTCCATGAGGCATGAATTGCTAGAGAGTATTGCATTAATATGTCTAGAATACCAGTGCTGGGAGGTCCACCATGTAAAAAAGGGAGAAGCTGTTCAATTGAATTCTGTTCCTCTCTGAGATCATTGAGTTATGTCATTGGGAGCACTACTGCAAACGTATGAACATTTTTGTTCTCTGAGCATTTGTAATAAACTTTTCTGTAGGAAGGAGTGTGTTGATAAGAGAAAGAGATACACATAGAAGAAAGCAGTGCTGCATGTTCTGAATGGTTGAGGGCTCAAGCAAGTTTAACAAAAGCTTGTCATGGATATATCACTCTGACAAAGAAGGCAAAATTCCTTTTTCCTGCCCCTGAATTCTGAGCTAAATTCAGCTTTTTCTCTGATGGGTGAAATTTTCTGAAATTCCTGAAAGATTTGAGTATTTCAGAGCCAAAATCACAAAGGAAGGCCTGGGCAAATTTTCCAGAAAATTTGCATTTGTGTATGTTTTTAAATCTTTGCAAGTTCCATGGTTACAGCACTGTTTGAGTGACAGCACACTGTCTGCTGCTTCTCGGTTCTCTTTCCAGCAGGCTATTTCTGCTGACTTTCAGAACAAGCTGAAGGTCGGATGCCTAGTTGATTTTAATAAGTGTTCAACGTTGGTGGAAGTTAGGCTTTTAAAATACTGTCAGTGAAATCAAATCAAAGGCTTGTGTACCAAGGGAGGGTTATGTGTTTTCTGCCTCTGCATGACAGTGCAGAAGACTCCTCTTCTAGAGGGATCACTCCTAAGAATGATTCAATAGCTTTACTTCAAGGGATGTTTCAGTTGGTGGACTGTGTTCTGTTAATTATAGTCATGTTACTAAGGGATAAATGTTCCTGCACTCTAACCCAAACGTGTATGTCCACCTATAGGTGATGGTGACAGCTCTCAGGAAATGCATTGTGATGTGGTCTGCACTGTAGCAGGATACAAACTAAAGCTGCTGCAGCCTGATGCAAGTGAGCTAGGCATTTTCCTATTAACAGCAGCATACTGCTCTGTACCCTGCTTCCTGGTTCGGTGTGTTTCTGTGGGTTGTCTTCAAATTATGATCCGAGAATTAGCATTGTGCCTGGAGAGTTTGATGAGGATGTTCTGGCTGGTTGGGTATGTGTATTGCTGGCTCCTCTCTTTTATGGGGTCGCACACACACTTTTGTCACAGCCTAATGGTTCCTGCCAGCAGAAATAGATTTGAGCATTACTGCAGTGAAGCTAATGGGCCCTTTCTTCTGGTCAACTTTAGTGGCCTTTCTTGAAACTGAAGTTCCCATGCTCTCCTTTTGCTGGCAGCGTTGAAGTCTATGCAGATCCTCTACAACACATAATTTCAGTTATGACTGGACTCTTTTCTTGCTAAGCAAACAATCTTCAAACTGCGCAACAGTGACAAGAACCTCAGAAAGCCCTTAAGCTGAGGCGAAGGACACTGTATTTATCGGTAGCTGTGCCAGCTAACCTGAAATGGTTTTAAAGCAACAGCTCCTTGAAAGGGACTTTAGATTAATTAGCAGTATATAAAAAGTATCTGCTGCCTTGATTCTCAGCTTGTCTCCAGTTGAGCTGAGCAAGTATGTTAACAATTGCATCTACTCCCTCTGGATTCCTTGTAACCTTCTGACTTCTCTTCCCATTTCTCGTTTTAAGATTTATGTCCATCTCAAAGAAGGAAGTGGTGCTGACGGGCTGGATGCTTTGAAGAACAAACCACAGCTTCACAGTATGGTGGCCAAAAACCTTTGTCAGAACGCCTCTGGGAAGAACTACATCATCTTCACAGGCCCAAGCATTACCAGCCTGAATCTCTTTGAAGAATTTGAGAAGCAAGGTATGTATCGGGTGACTCACTGGGTTTAAATGATGACAGACCTAGGGGCCTCCTGCCACTGAGTTTACAAAAACTCCCCGAAGGCTTCACTGATATTTCAATTCCTTGTGTAGATAAGTTGGTCATCTCTAAAAAAAGTTCTCATTCATGGGGAGGCACTGTGCAGAGGACTTCCCAAGTTGCTCTTCAAATCTTCTTTAAATTTTCTTAAAGTTCAAAATGAGGGTGGAAATACATTTTAAATAAGATTATTTTAAGGCCTTGCTCTTGTTGTTTGCCTCACAAGTGTGAGGTCTAATCTAGCAGGTAGCAAATTCAGTAATGTCTTTCTAAAGCATGTATATTTGTCTTTCTATCTCATTAAATATGCTAATGCTATACTGAGATTTTAGTTTAGTTCAGGATTTGTTATATGACTTGATAAGACTTTTTATGATATTTAACAGCTGCTTCCAAAATTCAATTTCAGATCTGGTACACTCTATCACCTTCCTAGGGGTGACACTGTGGGGTGGGTGGACACTAAGATAGAAGGTCTATTGGTTTTGCAAAATATTGTGGCACTGCTATATAAAGAAAATCATGGGGAGAACATGGAAGTGTTTGTTTAATAAGGCCATGGAATTGTCTGTGTTTGCCAGGAGTTACTAGGGGCTAGCTCAGAGGTTTCGCAGGGTGATGTTGAACTGGAAGGACCAGGAGACACTGGGAGAGGTAAGATGCTAGAGATGTCAAGCAGTGAAGTCAGAAAGAGCCCTGGAGGAGATGAGTGTTTACTGACTGCTGCAAAGCAGTTAATGTAGTGTCAGCACCTGCCGGGATCCTACTGCACTGGCAGTAGGTTTGGGTAGAGGCAGGCAGAGAAGCCTGGACTCAACAGAGATCTCTCCTAACATATCACACAGCCACCCTCAGCAGTGACCTTAGTGCTTTTTTTTTTGGTATGTGGCTTAGCCAGCAAAATCTGAACAGGGACACATCATGACCAAGAAGTGTCATGAGAGCCTATTGAAAAGCATCTGTGCTCAGGTGCTCGTGACAGTTCAAGACACATTCTTAAACTGACAAATTTACTTTTATTGTTTAAGAAAATTTGGTTTCTGGGCTAGAGCAGGGTCAGCAGTAGAATGATCCCATTGAGAACTGAAAACAAAAATAAACTGGTATTGATCTTAACTGCTTTACATTGTTTGGGTTTTTTGGGGGACTATCAACAGAGAAATAGGAAGAGATTCAAATAAGCCAATAATATAGTTAATAATTGAAATAAGCTAATAATAAACTTTTGGGGAACTTAAACTGACATTTAAGGGAACTAATGGGAATTCTGAAAAATACAGAAAATAGCACCCACTAAAAATGTATTAGTTCGTCTCAAAATTCTTGATGAAAAGGACATAGGGTCTTGGTAGCCAGCGGGTTGAACATGAGCAGCCCTGGCAACAAAGATGGTCAACACCCTCCTGGGCTGTGTTAACAGGTCTGTAGCATTTAGAGGCTACATAGAGGAGGTGATAATTGCCTCCTACTCCGCACAGTTCTGGACAACATGTCCCCCAGTACAAGAAAGTAATTGATAAACTGAAGTAAGTTCAGTTGAGAACCCCCAACCTGACCAGAGGCAGTACCACATGCTCTGCTATGGGGAGGGAAATGTGCTTGTTCAGCCCGAGAAGAGTAGGCTTCAAGAGGACCCAACAGCAGCCTTATGCTACCCTAGGGAGGTTATCGAGAGTTATAGCAGCCTTCCAGTACCTAAAGGGGGCCTACAAGAAAGCTGGAGAGGGACTTTTCACAAGGACATGTAGTGATAGGGCAAGGGGGAATGGCTTTAAACTGGAAGAGGGTAGATTTAGATGAGACATTAGGAAGAAATTCTTTACTGTGAGGGTGGTGAGGCAGTGGAACAAGCTGCCCAGAGAAGCTGTGGCTGCCCCATCCCTGAAAGTGGGAAATGTTCAAGGCCAGGTTGGACGGGGCTTTGCGCAACATGGTCTAGTGGAAGGTGTCCCTGACCATGACAGGGGGCTTGTAACTAGATGATTAAGGACCCTTCCAACCCAAACTATTCTATGACTCTCTGAATGGAGCTTTTTGAGGTGGTGCATCATGGAAGGACAAAAACAACAGACAAACTGAAACAAAAAAAGCAGTTCAGACTAGATGTAAGGTTTGTCCTGTGGGCAGTGCAGCAGGATGCGCGGAGTGGTTGTGCAGTCTCTGTCCTTGGACGGTTTTAAGCCCAGACAAGATAAAGCCCTGAGCAGTGCCATCTGACCTCAGAGCTGACCCTACTCTGAGCAGGGGATGGGACTTGAGACCTCCTGAGTTCCTTTCTAACCTGAAATACCCTTTAATCCATAGGATCCTGTGATTCAGTGAAGACATTTTTGGAACCTTAACTGTCGTTTGCTTTTCTTAACCCTAACCCACACATGCATTACTGCAAAAAAATCCACAGTTCTTTACTGAAAGCCTGCTGTGTAGCACCTTCGCTGTACCACAGTAGAGAATATGTGCCTAGTAATATAAAGCGATGTTGGTAAACATAATTCTAAGATCTATGAAGATACCAAGAGCTGAGAAAACTTCAGAAAATAAGACAGGGCTTTTTGATCTTTTTCAAAATAAAAAGAACGAATAGACCTCTTTTTTTTTTTCAGGAGACATACAAAGCATTTCTTTCTCTGGCCTCTGAATAGAACTGGAAACCTGCACTGAAATGCCCCAAATTCTCCCTTCTGCAAGCAGACAGCTGTTGTCGTTACTTGCTGTGACATTCATTCATAGTTCAGATTCTTTTTTCATTATTTCTAAGCATTAGTGTTGTCCATTACAGAGGACAGCCCCTCCTAAAGCTCTGTGTCCCATGCTTCTCTTAAACATAGGGTTCCCTGAAGTCCCTTTTGCGCTTTCTGTGCCAGCAGGAGCAGCTGGCTCTGTCCTGCAGAGTGGCTGGGGTTGGGAAAGCTGCAGGAACTGCCAGCCTGGTTGACCATGGCACTCCCACAAGCTTTGCAGGATGCTGCAACTCCAGTGTATTGACTAAGGCAAGCTCTCGCCTGCTTCCCACATAGGCCCCCCAGTTGCCCTAGCTCTGACTTGACCCACCGTTGCATGCAGGATGAGTGCAGAATGTGTATTTTTGCCTTAACTTGTTCAAGCCTGGCTAATTTTGCAAATGGTACTAATGAAGATGTGGTGAAACAGGCTTCAGCACAAGCTCTCCAGGGTCTGGAGACCCCAGGGTGAATCTTGGGTGACTACACCACATTTCCTCATCTTTGCTAAGCTAGTTTAGGTGTATGCATTTATACTGCAGTTAGTTTAAAAAGACCAGAGGAGGACAGCCTGTCTCCAGTGTCTCCTGTGTATGTGGCAAACACCTGTTGTGATTCTGATTTAATTACACACAAAAACTTCTTTGAGCCAGATGGGCATAATCTTTACTGCTTCTATTGCTATAGTAACTGGCTGGTTTTAAAAAACTCTGCAGATTAAGGGTGTCATCCATGATGAGAGATGCTAGTAAATGTGCAGAAGTGCTGCACTTTTCTAGGCTATACAGCAGGAAAGTTACACAGTATGTGCGTGAGACTGGAAAAGGTTCCCAGGAGTGAGAGGAATCTTTATTCTGTATGAGGAGTGAAACATCTGCTGGAAGCTTTCTGCAGGCTTATTGCTCAAGCTAAAGAAAAGGCTACAATTAATTATTATGTGATCTCAGAGATGGGTGTTGCTGTTTTGAAGCTTCAGCAGAGTAATGTACTTACTAGCTTGGTTTTATACCTTTGCAGTCTCCTGGAGAGTTCAGCAAGTCCTAAATTTTAGGCAGCTAAGGAAATTCTTCTCAGGCTTGCCGCTATCAGAGCAGGAAGATTTTAATACTGACTAGAAGAAAGCTTTCTGGAAGTTTGTTATGTTAATGCCAAAGTTTGCAAGTTTGCAGGCTTTTCTCATTGTCTTTTGTGGGAGGAAGTTACAGATTTTGAGGGACCAATTCATTCATTAGAAAAAACTGATGGAGTACAGATTCCTCATTCAGAATGAAGATGCCCCATTGCTGTGTTGGTGGATCTTCTGAAATGAGTGTGTTAAATTTCTGATGGAAGAGCTCCATGTAGACCTGCTCAGAGCAACTGGACCAATTGATGAGTATTAGCAATTTTTATATTAGTATTCCTGTAGCATCTGTGAGCTGTTGAGGGGATGCTCAGCATGCCTGGCGCTACATGAACCAAGGACAAAGGCACTCAAGCACTCAGGTCATTCCAGAAAGACAAAGGCAGAAAAGCCACATAAATGGAAACCCAAGAACAGAGGCAACGTGCTCAAGGGAAACCAGACATGGTAGTCTGACTTGGGATGTCCCCTGTAAAGATATCCAGTTGTCCAATGTGCAAAATTCAGAACAATGAAAAATCTGATCAAGCAGACTTAGCTGACAGATGAGCTTTGAACTGCCAAAAGCCTCTGCTGCCATATGAAGGATGTGCACAGATGTCATAATTATCCATGGCCTTTGTTGGGGGGTGGAGGGGGGTTCCCACTTTTGTGGATTAGCAGAAAGCCTAGGGAAACCGAGGAAATTTCCATCCAAGATTTCCTTGAGTTCAGTTAATTTGATCAAAAAGACCTGTTTCTCTTGGACTAACAGAAACAGGCCATTATTATTTCACCACCTAATGACAAATTCAACCATTGTCATTATTAATGTTGTTTCCAAATCTTGTTTGTGCCTGCCTGATTGCACTGACATGTGTTTTGTGGTGTTAGATTTTATTAGTTGCTTCATTCACATATTTGCCTCACAAAAGACCAAGAAGCTTTTGTGAGCAGCAGAATGTGTCACCTATGCAACCTCTGATGTCTGTACTAGTCAAGATCAGTGCTCTTTCAACTAGGGCACCTTGGTTTATCTCCTTTCCCTAAAATCTGTTTTCATTGAACTTGTATTTCCACCTTCTCTATCCTTCTGGCACATGCACTTTTTAAATCAACCAGCAGTTTCAGTGGTTCTTAATTGCTTAAGCAGCGTTTCCTTAACAAACCAGATGATGCAGGTGCAAGGAGTAGTGAGCTGAAAATCAAGAACTGGGCAGCACGATAAAGCAATAGATTAAACTGGAGTTTGTCAGCTATGTATGCTGTGATCAAAAGCATCATGGGAGTCATGCAGGACGATTTATTTCAGTTAACATCTAAGCTGCTATATGTTTCCCTACCTCCCTGCTCCCTCCACATTTTATTCTCTTATTTATGCATCAGAGACTCTTGGATCATAAATTCTGATTTGTTCCATAATGCATATCATTGTTGGGGTTATTTTCAGTCCAATTTCAAACATGTTGTGAAGACTATTACACAGGTTATAGATGTTACTGTTGAGAAGGTACCCTGAATTCTTCTCCTTCATCATAAATGTTTAGGAGGTGTCAATATATTTTATCAAGACAGCAGGCTTTCTGCACTTGTTTCTGTTTCCAGAGACATTACTGTAGGATACGAATCTTTGATATTACAGGAGAAGGCCAGTGGAACTGCGAAGTTGTAGGGCAGGCTCTTTCTCTTGTCATTTCTCAAGTCATTAAAGGTGCTCCACTGCTCTTGCTTTCAGGGTCTATGCAATGGTTTGCTGATAGAGAATATTTTTGTTCACATGCAGAGATTTACTGCTGTGGGTTGCTGAGCACCAGGAAGAGTGACTGCACAGGCCTACCTCCATCCATGCTGAACAACCCTGAAACTCCCCAGTCCAGAGGACAGTACAGAATAAGAATGAAGGGAAACATGTCCTTGATCTGCTGGTACAATAAAGGGAACTTTCGTTTTCTGACCAATGCCTATTCACCAGTTCAACAAGGTAAGCCACGTTCCTACTGCTCGTCTCAAAAGTGCACATGCTTTATGTGACAAGGCAAAAAGGGTCACTGAGTTTTAAAATAAGCCTGACCAAAGAGCTTGATCGTAATATCCTAGATAAGCAGTAGCAGTAGTGATTACTTCCCTTTTGTGTCTTCCTGAGCTATTCTCTTTTCCCAGACAAAGGTTAAAAGCCCACTGCAATGCAGCCTCCTTTCCTGAGCTGGTGGAAGCAGTGTCCTTTTAGGTATAAAGATTATATCTTTGCTGATGGTCAGAGAAGGGAAGATGGTTGTTGTATTACGCTATACTAGCCCCATTTGCAAAGCATCTTACAGAATTGCTGCTACAGAAAAATTAGTAAATGTCATGATGTACTTAGAGCTCCAAGCAGATCCTAAAATTAATTTATCTTATCCAGTAAAAACTTAGTCACAAACAAACATCTTTTTCCAGAAGTAAATATGATTAAGGCTTCCTGTTGTATGTTAAATTGATTTTAGCAGTTGATGAAAAGAAACCAAAGCAGATAACTTGGATAGTTCAAAAAATTGCAAAGAGCTTCTTGACACTAAAATCTTTTTGAAAGTATACAGATGGTTTTAAGAAGGTTTGGAAACTTCTGTAAGATGCAGTATGATTCGCTAACTCTTTGAAATTAATCTTTCAGTGAAAATCTTGATTCAGTTTCTTTTCAGTTTTATTATTCAGATTTATGTACAACTGCATGAGACAGGTAAGAATAACCTATATCTTTAACTGTAAAGCCACCAATTCAAAGGCATCTTGTACACTCATGTTCTGAATCCTGAGTGACTCTCACATGTGTTTACAGACTGCAGAAGCAAAGTTAAGGCCTTGAATTACTGTATGGTGAGCTGAGAGGTTCGCTTAGCATGTTGTTCAGTGCCTTGCCAGAACGCTCATTACCTTACCAAAGCATGGCTGATCCTGAGGAATTCTGCTGGGCAGTCCAGCACAGCAAGGACTTGGTGACTCACATGGACCAGTGTCTCAGCACAAATGCTGAAAATACATACGTGAAGGAAATATGGCACTTTGGGGACCCTGCTGAAGCCAGTCCCCGAAGCAGTGTTGCTCCCTACAAGGGGCGTGGAATTAGATTATTCAGCTACACTAAGTGGACAAGAGTTATCACTACATGTGGCTTGTTTTTTATAGGCTAGCATAGAGCATTTTGTTCTAATTCATAAATATTACTAGAAAAATACTCTGTTTTCAAGTTAACAGTGTTAACTGTTAAAAAAGGAAATAAAAGCAGACTCTGCACTGGCAGCATCCTTTACAAGGAGCACACGGAGGTATGGGCTGTTATTCTTGTGATTGACCTTGGGTCTGTCTTGGCAAACTTGGGACTGTGTGAGGTAGTTTGTGATGGGCAAGACCTGCCCAACACATTGCTCACCAAATGCTGGCTGGGACAGTTGACATAGTTCACAGTGAAACAGAGCAGAAAACAGGGACTGCCTTTTTAAAGAGTGGTGCTGGGGAGAAGAGAGTCTCTAGTGGAGAGCTGAGAACAGATGGAGACTCGGTAGGAAGGCAGGAGAGCAGATTGCTTGCCTCTAATTTGGCATCTCCGTAGTCAGTGCAGCAAAGCTAGTTTAAACCATCTTAAAGCTGGACCGCCAAAGTGTCCTCTAAGGCATGTAAATATAGAAGAGGAATCTACTGTCCTTGAGGAAAGCCTGTAGCACAAACATGCTGGTGCACGTGCATTAGATGGGAGAGGAGGCAGGGACAAAGGGCAATAAAACCGACACAGGGTAGGACAGCAACTGGAATCAGTGGAATTGCCTGACAATGCATGGTGTGTGTTTGCACTGAGTAAATGTTGGCAGGGTTGGAGGAGGCCATGAAGAGAAAACCTTAAAAACATAAGGCAAGAGATGGTCAAAACAAAACAGAATGACAAAAGAGGTGAATGTAGCTAATAATGAGCTATTTATTGCAATCCAAAGGAAAGTCAAGAGGGTAAATCTTGCCTGTACTCGGAGTGCAAATCCCACCCAAGCCAGAGGCACCAGGAGGGCAGTACACTTGTCAGAGCTGATCTATGAATACTATTCTTAGATGCAGCAGGTTATTTATTATAGATGTTTTGAACCAATGTGTCATAATACATCATCTCAGATGCTAAAGGATGAGTTTTATCTTCAGTCTTGCAAAAATGTCCTGCTTACTCTGCTATCAAGCGTGAAGTTTCTGCCTAGAACAAAATTCAGTGGGGTTTTTAATTTCCCTTAAGCTTTAACTTGAGTTAATTTTCCCTTGTGCCTGTATTACAGAAGAACTGAGAAACCAAAAGAGATTGGGACTCCCAAAGAGTAAAAAAATTACCCTTATTCTAAAGCAGGTGAGGTGTGTGCTGACCCAAATGTCCCCATCTGTGGGAAAAGGCTGCATTTTTGTTTTTCCACTCCAGATCTGGTGCCCACTTTCCCAGCATCTCCAGTACTATATTCTAGAAATAGCTACAATCTTTTCTGTTCCTGAGATGAAGCAGGATGGAGCAGGCAGTAACCTCACTTGCTGCACAGAATGACAAGAATGACAGAATGCACAGAATGACATCTTTAGCAAAAACTTTTGAACCCAAGATATTTTTAAGTAGCTTCTTTCTGAGAAGAGCTTTCATACCTGCTCTTCACCAACCGGCTCTACTTAAAAGCTAAGTAGACAGTAGTTAAGGGTAGAAAACAAAGCTTGGGACACACATGCAATGACTAGATTACTGAAAATGTCATGTTGGCATCTCACAGGTGACTTGTGAGAAGATGGGAGATGTGGAGGCATCAGAATTGCATGAAGCAGTTATGTAAGTTAAGTCCCTGTGTGGTTATTAGCCCAGGAGAAGCTGGAGTGAGGAGTGTCCAGTGACAATCTAGTTTCCTGAAAAAATCAGCTTGTGGGATTAGCCAGGAAGTGGCAAGTCTGAGGATATAAGCATAATGTTAAAAAGTTAAAAAGTATGGTTCAGGATGGGGAAGCCTATGGTTTTAACTAGAAATTTCCATATGTCCTTTGTGAGACTACATTCCAAACTCAAAAGCTGATGGCTGTCCGTGGTGGCAGCATGGCAGCCAGCATTCCTTCCAGCACGCAGGCGAAGACAGCGCAGGCGGTGTGTTCCCTGGAGTGCTGCCAGGGATAGGAACACAGCGATGCTGGGGGAGAACCAGGAGGGGAAATAGCTCATCGGATGTGCTGGTGAGTCAGCTGGCTTGGGACTGCGTGCCACAGAGACCTGCAGCTAGGGATGACCCAGCTCTGGCATTTGTCTTCCCTGGAGAGATGGCTTATGCCTACAAAACAAGCCTAGGGAAGGCTAGAAAGACAATGTGCCCGTAAAGCTATTTGTATTCTCAAAACAGGGGAATGTTACATGGAATACAATAGAAAGTGAGAGGGAGTATATGGTACCAGCTTAGCTACCACTCCATTTTTGTAAGGGTTGCGAATACAAAGCAAATTGCAAAGGAAATATAAATCCTCCAAGAAGTAGAAAGAGGGAGGAAAGAGAAGAAAGTAGAAAGCAAGGTGAAAAAGGTGGGGATTTTTCTGTAAAACACTGGCACCAGGAAAATACTCACCCTTTCCTGACCTGCCCAGGTGGGATGGCAAGTGATTTTGCAACACTGATGCAGGCTGGTGGTATATCAGCCCATTTCACCTCATGCTGAACAGATTTCTTTAGGACTCATTAAAAGGATCAAAAAACACTATAATAAGTATGTGAATGTAATGAAAGATGTATTTATTTGTTTGATTGCTTTTTTTCCCAGCCCTTGGGGTACATTTAAACCCAGTTTGGAGAGGCAGAGGTGAGAGTATATTGAACAATTTAGAGGTGATATCATTTTGGCCTCTTGTAAAATCAGACTATTAAAGACTGCAGATAAATTGCTGCTTGGCGCAGTTGTAACATGACATTTAGTATGTGTCATACGTCTTGCTTCAAAATAGAGCCAGCCAGCTAGGACAGCACAGGGGGCTTGACAGAGATAATGGATGGAGTGAGACTTCCAGCTGAAGGAATGAAATGGTAAAGTCTGTAATCAAAACGTGAGGAGCATTTTAGGGATGATTGTAAAATGAGTTGGCAAAAGAAGGGCAATGAGAGTTTGAAGACTTGAGAAATGAGAAAGCCCAGAATTGTACCCATATTGAAAGAATGCTGAGAAAGGATGCAACCAAGTCTGTGCATCGTTAGACCTGGAGAAAAATAGCGTTGTACTTGGGAACAAATAGGGATCCTCACTAGAGAGTGTGCCATAGACACTGAGCAAGAGGCGGTCCCACACCCTGGAGATCTGACCATCAAACCCTGGAGGGACATGAAGTCAAAAGTTAGGGAATAGACTCCTATACTGTAAGTTTTTATTCATCCTTCCCTCCTACAAGGAGCTTCCCCTGGATAGGGAAAACATGGAGGACAGAAATAATAAATCAGAGAAGAGCTAGGGGGTTTCTTGGGAGAGTGTTGAACTCACAAATACTGCTGACCTGGAGAAGGCCAGGTCAGAGGGAACGGGGCCCGTTCTTGGAGTAACCTGCTCTAGGCACCACATCTTTGCCTATGCAAAGAGTGGTTGGTAGGTAGGTGCAGGGGACCTGTTGCCTTACCACAGATTTCTGCAGTAGGCAGGGTAGTCTTTCGCCATGATGAGCTGAAGTATCTAGCCAGCTGACCAGGCAGGGCAGGAAGCATCACTCACAGGGGCAGAAGCATGTGCTTAGCACCAATGAGCAACCTAACCATACAGCTGAGCTCTGGCTCCCTATAGCAGCAAATCAGACTGTTTCTCATTTCAAAGATACTGTGGTTGTGGCTCCTTCAACTCGCCCACAAGCATCACCTCTGTCTTGACTGGGTTGAGCCAGTTGCCTCCTGCTTAGTGTATTTTCCTTTCTTTATCAATTAATACCCAGTGGCATGAAGGCAGTGTTGCTCTTGCCTTCCATGGGTGGAGATAAGGGATTTAATTTCAAAGGACTCTTTTGGGACCTTCAGAACTCAAAGCATAAATTGGCAAGTCACAGGTCTAGACATGACTACAACACATTGGGAACCAATGGAGGAAAGACTCATACTGCCTGTAGGGGCTGCTGTGGGTCTATGGCCATGTGTGGTTTTTTTCTGAACATATGGTAAAAGGGTTTGTGTCTAACGCCTCTCCATTTCCAGCTGACAAATGACCTCTCTTCTTACCCTTCCACTTGCTCAGTGTACTACCAAGACAAAAAATAGTCAAATTAGCATCTCTGTTACAGAGAACTTCCCAGTTTTAGGTCAAAAACTGTCAATAAGATTTATTTTATAATAGACTGTATATAGTAACCATATGTTTTAATTGCTAGACCTATGGATGTTATGTTTCTAATTGATGCAGGAGTTATAATTAAGAGAAAAAGTGGAGAAATTCCATGCCCATTGGCAGTTGAAGCCTTTGCTGCTCACCTCAGCTATATCTGCAAATACGATGACAAATACAGCAAGTAAGTAAGAATATGTGTGTACGTATATTTCTCTGTTGCTGAACTGTTTGAGTACTGCATGTTGAGGTGCAGCTGAGGGCCCAATCCTGCTTGGGTCTGCAGGAGAAAGAGCTGCATTGCTAGTGTTGTTTCTGGCTCTGTCTATGCATCCACCCATCAAAAAAACTTGAGACTTATGTTCTTAGCATCTTGACTTTTAAGAAGCGTTGGGAAGATGAGCCTGCAGACTGATGTTCTTGGCCACATCAAATTGAAGGCTTAAGCAGAGATTTCAGCAAGGGTCTACCAGCGATACAACTCTCTCAGGCTAGCTCAGCTCTCCTCCCCTATCAGCAGGTGGTGTTTCGGTGATTGTCTGTCCCAGCTAGAGCCAGCAGAAAAAGATGTTCAGTTACGGATGTAAAGCTGATCTAGATGACCTGGGACAGCAGAGTGTTGGTCTTTTAGCCTCTGAATTCCAGTTGTGGTCCTTCGTGTTAGCTCTTAACGTATCAGGGAGAAACAGAAATAAGCAAGGATGGCAGTGGTGAAGCTTGGCTGTGGGAATAGTGAAGAAGTGCAGAAGATTTCAGGAACTAAAAATTGAAAAGAGAGAAAAAGCAGCAGGGAATTCTCTAAGCCAGTTCTGGGCAAGGCAGCAAGAATTCAGAAGAGATGAAAGAGGAGGAGGTGGTTGCTGGAGACTGATGCTGGGATCTTATCTGAGGAAATCAATATGAAAAAGAGGTAAAGTAGTAGATTTAAATGGTTACTAAAAAAATGATAGTAAGAAAGTTGAAAATCTTATGACCAAAGAGTGGTCCTAGATTTAGTCACAATCTAAATATATAAGGATGTCAATCCTTTCTAGTTCTGCCCTATGGATTATTTCTCCACATACCAGCACTGCACGCTCTAGCTCTACCCCCACATCCTCCCACCTGCTGTTGACAGCAGCAGAAATCATTCTTTGCTTGCAACAGAGATAAACAAGAGGAGAAGCATCAGCAATCTTCCCTAAACTGTAACATAATGTGCCTGAGGCATTTATTTTAGTTACAAATTGAAGGGATTCAGACCCTCAGCTCCCATCACTTGGATGTTTGTCATGGGTAAGCTCAAGGAGTCTGTGTCGGTGCTCTTACATGGAATTCTATAGAGGAGAGTGTTGCTGAGGCTTTGTTTCTGAGAGCAAGGAAGTTTCTTCTTTTAGACACTACTATACATTCCCAAAGTTGTGCAACTTAACTGTAAATGACTGTAAAATACACTGTACGAAAACTCTTAAGATGATACTTGCATTAGGTATTAAGTCCTGGGCCTGTTTCCCCTTTGGGACCGCAGAATCTGTGCCTGGGGTGATTTCTTTCATCCCAGCTGCAAGTGTTTGGCTGAACAGTGCTTTTACCTCCCCTTCTCTCTTGGCTTTTTAGGTATTTCATTTCTCACAAACCAAACAAGACCTGGCAGCAAGTATTCTGGTTTGCCATCAGCATCGCTATAAACAATGCCTACATCCTCTACAAAATGTCAGAGGCCTACCATGTGACGAGGTATAGCCGCGCACAGTTTGGGGAAAGACTTGTAAAGGAGCTTCTGGGCTTGGACGACACCTCACCCTCCCATTGATGCATTGCTTTTGGTGGCATAGACAGGGGCTGGAGGGTAAGCAGAAGAAGATACTGCACCTGGAATGACAAAGCAAGGAACTTGTGACACCACCAGTGCTGTCATCCAAAAACGCCAAGTGATGCCACTAGAGAGGTGGAAACTCTGTTCTAGTAGGAGCCGGATGTAAACATGTCCTGCAGAAAGTGCCACTGGAAAAGCTGACACAAAATTGCATATGTGAATGCCCTGTGGTAATCTGTACGCCAGAAACAGACTTGTATTAGTTGTCATCTCAATACTATGTGTTGAACAGAGTCATCTTGTAAAGCTTCTCTTGGGCTAAGAGCTTGTCATAACCTCATGTAGCTCAGCAGTCCTAGGAGGGCATTACAGAAGACTCTGTACCTTGCTTGGAGTTACTGAATTCTGGGACAAGTAAAGTAAGTCTGCACGATGGGCTGGGGTGGGGAGTGTCTGCCATCCCATAAGGCATGCTGCTGTCCTCCCAGTGTGCTAAATGAAGCAGTTCAGATACATGAACACAGAAGCAAGCGTATTGACAAACACAACCTTCACAGGCAGGCAGGCAGCCAGGAAGTGAGGACCAGTTAAGACTTTTTCTTTCCTTTTATGTTTTCTTGTTTCTTTTTTTTATTAATGTAATGTAATGTAAGGCAATTTGATCCCAGCTAGAACACCGCAAAATTAGAAGAAACCAAATATCTTAATGAAACTAAAATGGAAATACATTACATTGATTTTCTTTTTTAACCAGGATGAGACATTTTATACACAAACAAACAGTGAGTAATACTGTAAGTATTAAGCAGTAAGTAAACCAGTAAGTAATACTGCCTCACATCTTAACTGCCACGGTCTGTGTACAGGTGAGAAATCAGAGTATATCTTGATTTCAACTGTATCTTAAATGTTGCTTAAAAATCTAATGTAATGGACTGTTAAGTTTTTAGGAACAACTATTTCTTTCTCTTCCTTGTGTAACTGTCAAGAGTTTTTTTGGTCCATTTTAGGACTTCATTTGGCACACAGTTGGCAGGAAAAAAATAAGTCACTAATAGCAGTGTGTTTCCCATTATCACTGTGGGGTGGACTGTAGGAATTCTTATTAGAATTTGGGGCTTGTCACAGTAGTTGTAATTAAGCGAATTACATGTTTAGCAAAATAACATGGCATTGTGTTTTACAAAAAGGAAGTAGTCCAATTGCAACCAGACCTTAAACCTTACTGAAACAGAGCAAGCCCAAACAGTTCTCCTTTTCTGAGTAACACTGTAGAGGACAAGCATAGTCCTAAGCTGGTGCCCAGAGTTGAAACACCACATTTTGGTACTTGTGGAATCTGAAGGCTGCTGAAGCTTTGGAAAATAATGCTGAGAGAGGTATGATTGAAACCAGGGAGAGTTAATACTGAGGTGAAATACTATCCTGCCCTCCACATGTTATTGATTTCAGTCCACAACTCAATCAGCAAAAACCCCTGTATTCCAAAGGTTAGCAATAATGGACACAAAAAGAATTGCATTAACTTACAGGGCAAAACCATGTTGCTTAGAGGACCAGTTGGTTTTAGGTGCCCAAACCTGAAAAGTTTTACCAAAGAATGACTTGGGTTGATTCAGAGGAATGGAGTGATTGATTGGTTTCATCAGTGTAATCCTCACCAGGATATATGTATCTATCTGGCAAGAGCCAATAGAGGGTAATCAGCATGAATTTGAGAACTCTCCAGGTTTCCTCATTATGTGATGTGCAAATGCATAGGATGTAGATCATAACGGGAAAAATCCAGTAGGGGTTAGTGAGTTACTGACTAGCCCAAAGCACATCTTTGCACTGACATCTTTCTATTTCCACCAAAGTCTTATTTGTTTGGAGTAGGCTTAGAGGCAGATCTCACCTGGTTGCAGGGAGATTAAGGGGACAGCAAACTCTGTGGTGGTTCTGCTTGCAATGCAGCCTGGAGACTGTCTCACATGTCCTGCTGTGCCTGCCAGCTGCACGATGTACAGAACTGGGTTTCCTAAGCATCCCATTCTACTTCTCAGTCTGCAAGGTCTCCAACAAGGGAACATGGAAGAAAGGACAAAGCCTTGTGCACTGAGGCCTCCAAGCCTCAAAAGGAAGGAAAGGGTTTGTACCACTCTAGTCCTTGGCAATGTCAAGCTGCATAGGAGCCCAAGGATGAGTTCAAGACTTCTTGGCCTTGCAGAGAACTAAGACCACCCGTCTTCAGACTGAGTGAGTGTGGTAGCTGGTTCTTGTCAAGTATTAAAAGGGAGAGAGGAGCTAGCATGAGGAATGAAAAGCAGTGTTCAGCAACATAAGCCTTCAGTTTCCTTTTTCTAGGGAATTCCACAGAGGTACCTAAAGGCAAATAGTGTTCTTATTGCACCCTGCTTCAGACAATACCAGCCTATATTGAAACAGGAAGAGTAGCTGCACATTCGTTATGTTCTGTAGATGTACATGGTAGTCAAAATTGGGGCAGTAAGGAAAGGTCTGGCTTGAACTTTGCTGATGCGACAGCTTGAATGAACAATGCAAATGCTTCCTTGCAATTCCCCACAATGCCAGAGTGTTTGCAGGGTGCACATTCCCCCAGCAGATACGGCAAGGTTTGCAGGACCTCCTTGGAGCCACTTGCCACTTCTGAGGAGTCAGCATAGCATGTTCCAGCTGTCATAGCTCCGCGAGAGAGATCTGCAGCCCTTGGCCAATAGCTACATTGCTATATATGCTTAAAGGCTTGGATCTCGACCATCCTGTACAGAAAATGCCTTTTCTTTTTCAGGTAGCAGTCGGTCCAAGTCCTTGGAATGTTTAATTTTCCAGTAATGTATGCTGTTACTTACGTGCATTACTTGAGCTAAAACCATGAATTCCTAGTTTTTTGCCTCAGGGACTGGGTCCTGAGTAGTTTTCCCTAGAATTGGTGTTTGATGGGGGATTACACAGTGGCTGACTATTACAGGGAAGATGCTTTAGTCTCCTTTGCAAAGGAGAAAAAAGAAGACAAAACTATAGCTTTGCAATGAATTTACTTTTCTTAGCCTTAACCATCCCTCATCATTCTGAACTGGTGCCCTAAACATGCACTGACATTCCATAAGTAAGCAAAAATATTTATATATATTTATATGTGCATACTGCCTGAATTTTGGCTCTCAAAGCCAACAAGAAAAGCCACCAAAGCATAGTCTATATCTACAGATGACTGTTCCCACCTCATCTTCTCCGTTTATTGGCTGAGAGTGGATAGGGTTGGGGAAAGTTATGATTTCTCCTTGTTGAAAAAGCATCTTGCACTTATTCTATGTTACTACAAACAAGGCAAAGTAGTTAAGGAAGAAACTGAATCACACTTTAAAAAGGCAAAAGTTTTTTAACTGCAGCTCAGCTTCTGTACTATTTCCTTTAGTGCAAACTGGCTTGCTCAGATTTGTTTCCCCACCTGCTTGTAACATTAAAGCTTCTCCCTAGTTAGAGGGGAAAAAAATGGGGGGTTAGTCTCAAAGTAGTGCAAGGATGCTAGTTATAGTGTGCACGCACATGTGTTAGTTGTGCAACGGCTTGTGAAATGGTAGCAAGTTTGGGTTGTTTGGGGGATATTTCCTGTATAGACTCGAGATAATCTGGGCAAGAGATCTTAAAGCTCAGCAGTAGGTAAAACACAATAGAAATGCCAACCAGGTCAAAGAAGAATATCTCTAAATTGTTCCTGGGGGAGAAATGAATAGGTTGAAGCTGAAGTAGACCAGGGAGCAGCAAGGCTCGCTTCTTCTCTCCTGTTGAACTGAATTTTCATTCACACGTACTTCTGAAAACTGAAAATTACTTGTGGCACACAAACTTTCTTTCATAGAAGCAAGACCATGAGTAAGACATACTGACCTCCTTCTATGCACGGTATTCCTTTCAAGAAGTGTCTGTCATGCCCCAATCCCTTCTTGGAAAACATTTCTTCCCCCAGTGTGTAATATAATACTCACTAGAGCTTAGAAGCCACTGTGAAATGGTTTACATGGCTGTTGTCTCAGTTGAAAAATGCTTCAAGGGCTTGCAGAAACTCTGCCACTTCTTACTTCAGCCCATTTGTGCACTTGACACTAGCGTGCAATTTACAGTAATCTCATCTCCATTTTCCACTTCTATTCTCTAACCCCAACCTTTCTACATTTACAAGGTAGTCAGAGAATCCCAATTTGTAGAAATCTCAGTTTTGCTAATGGGTACAACTTTATTTTCCTCAGACAATTCCTAGAGAAAAATGAGTTTAGTCAGTTTCCAGATGACATTAAGGGCAGCAATTCAAAACAGTGTTTCACTCCTTTACCTCCAGCTACGCTTTGGCTGAAGAGGGTTTTTTCCTTATTTAGCAGTCTACCTTGAACTGGTGAGTAGTGCAAGAAGCCTCCAATATCTCAGTCTTACACGTCTTAGTGCCCTAGTCCTGGAGCTGATTTTAGTGGTGATTGGGGAATTCTGTTGCACTGATAATTCTGTACATCAGTGCCACTTTGGCACAAGGATTGCAAAGTGCTGTATCAACCTCAGCACTCATGAGACTTCATTAGCTCCTTTCCCTTCCCTAATCAGAGACTGAGGCTCAGCACAGGTAAGGGGGAGCTGTGAAACTGTAAAGTGGAGTTTGCACTCCTGCTGATTTAGTCCGTGCTCTGCATTATCAGTGACTTGGTTCTTGCTCACATGCACTTTTCCAAACTAGAAATGAGAGCATGCTGAGCATCCTTCCACCATGAAGGTGGCAGGGCTTTGTCAGCACAAGCTCCATGCTCCATATACATGCGAGTCAAAACCAAGTGGCACTGAAGGTGAGAGAAAACTGGGGAAAACATAGCAGTCCAGCCTGTGTGAGGAACTTAGAGGAGATAAATGGAGACTCTGAAGCTGTGCCATAGTCCAGTAATCAATGTGAAATTCAGACAAATAATTACTAAAACTGACCTGAGAAAAATCCCCAAGGCTTAGCTGGAATATGAAGTCTTCCATCCATCTCTGTTGTGGGGTTTGCCATGGCACTTTCTTGTTGTTAGGACTGATGTAAGATCAGTTGTTTGTAAAACAAGACCTCATCTCAGTCTGGTTGAGAAAAACATTGATGTGTCAAAGGACTGTTAGCAACATTTCACAAAGGCGACAAACTTTAAGCTCAAAACATGCATATATTTGGCCTGTCATTACTTAGGATGTTTTGCACAGACACATCACATCATCGTCTGCTCAAATGCAGGCCTATCCCAGTGCTACTTGATAAATATTCCTTCTTGTTCTTCCCAAATCTACCTGTGTTTCCAGAGGCATTATGAACTGGAGCAGCCCCTTTATTGTCATCTCACTGCTGGGGAATAATTGAGAGGTTCTGTGCTTTGTACAGGAAGGATCTCTTCTCTTCCCTCTTCTTTTGAGAGACGGCTCTGTGTCTTCAGAAATCTAGTCCTGGAGAAGTTTCCTTCCCTATGCTTTCCTTTGCTTCCCACCATCCAAATTATCCCACCAGTTCTAAGTCAGTCTGGAAGAGGTGACCACAGCAAGTTGGCTTTTCAGTTCACTGCTGTAGTATTACTTTGCTGGCCCTTTCTGCTATTTTGCAAACCTCAGATGAAACAGGGTATTGGTTCTGAAGCCTGTACTAATTGTAATCACTGTGAAGGTGTTGCTTTGCCCCATTAGTGCTGCCTCATCAGGTTTGTATGGACCCGAAACAGGTAACAGCATCACCACACCCACTGTTCCCATGGGAATGGCTGTAACATTCCTCAGCTCTAAATCCTCTTGATGGCTGTCAAAGAGGGGGCTTTGACATGTCTGGGCAGGTTTTTGATGTGTTTGTTTTGTCTTTTAGACCCTTCCACTCTGATGGGTCTGGTGAGCAGCTGTTAGTGATCACAAAAAGGCCTTAAGTGGTAAATCCCTTTTGTATCACTCTTCAGAAGTAATTAGAAGCTTGTATTAGACGTGTAGTGCAAAAATCTTATCTATGGAAACATCACTCTGCAGAAGTTCTCATTTGATGTCACTGCAGCAACCCCTGAATGCAATGTCAGGGGGGTACCTGGATGAAGAACCTAGTGGGAAAGAGCCCTGCAGGGACCTGACTGGATAAACACAGAGAGGAGAGAGGAGTGTGATTTGTGATCCAAGCTCCTTGGACAAACAGACTTCATAGTCAAGCTACTGTCAGAAGTTTTACTAGGGAGGGAAGAGGCCAGGCCCATACAGTTCGCTCCCAGCCCTGGCAACTCTGTCCCTAAAAATAAAACTGGGAAATGCTTTCACTGTTCAAGTACTTACAGTGTGATCCGGACTTCAAATGGGGCATTTTGACTTATTTTCACTAGTTACCAAAAAAAGAAAGACCACAAAACCTCCACAAACCGAAAAGCAAAGCCCTGTACACTAGGTTCATCTGTCCAGAAACCCCGACCCACTTGGTGTCAAAGTGATGTTGTGGTCTTGTTCTCCAATTAACGTGTCAAGGTGTATGCAGAACGTGACTGCTGAACAATTCACACCTCTCTGTGAGACAGGGTTACTCATTTGATGGAAACCAACCTGCAGGTCTCTTCTTGGCTTACTTTTGCAACCTGGATTTTTCTTCTAGTTACAAGCCAAATCTTTCAGTACCAACACTGGAAATAGCTTGACCCCGTGGTCTGGGGTGAGATTGGAGATGGCAAAACTCAGATTTATGCCAGAGATTAATCTAATCCCACATAGGTGAGTCTAATCCACACAGTCTGACACAAGGAGGAGCTTAAGGAGAACAGTGGGTTTGGGAGGCAGAGGAAAGTTCAGAGGTTGGGAATGCAGAGGGAGAGGAGCCAGGTGATCCCTTCTAACTCCCATCTTTCCAGCATGGGTACCCCCCCATCCCCTGCTGCTTTTGAATTAAAAAGGAAAGGCTGATGTTTAGCACGAGTCTGCACAGCTGCTTTAGCAACATGAACCCTGCTTTAGCTACATCCCTGGCCTCCCTCCCTGCCTTTTCCCTGTACTATACATGTTCAGTAGTCATAAACCCTGGAGTCAAAGCACCGCTGCGTGTCAGCACAGCATGGAAGCCACGGGCTGAGGAAGCGCCACGGTAGAAACAGAAACAATGGGGATTCTGGATAAAAGGACATTTCATAGGCTTGATTTTCAATACGGGCAACTTACATTCCACCAAAAGCAGTGACGGCACCAGACGTAAAGACGAGCCCTAGCTGGCTGAGAGTTTCACAGATGACTCCATTGGGCTGTGCTCAACATCAGCGGCTGCAGTTCTGTTGCAAAGTTCCATATTCCTTATAATTCTAGAGATTTCTGTTGGCAGTGTAATTCCCAGCGGTAAAGCATCCACTGCAATGGCTTTTTTCTCCCCTTTTTTTTCCCTCCCTTGGGTTTTTGTTTCTTTTAAAGACTTCTCAGAGCAAATTCGTAACAGCCAAGTCTTTTCAGGAAACGCAGGTGCGTGACCTCTTCACGGTAAGAGATACGCAACTGCGTTTCTGCATGGGACAGGGAACTACTTTTGTGACACCAGTTTTGTTCTACACAAAGGCACGCTTGCAATAAATTTTTACAAGTTTTGTACACCATGAGCTAAATTCTGGGTTCCAAAAATGTGAAGTGTGGCAACAATAACAGAATGGATTTATAGTTATCACTCTGATCTCTTGTCATGTGGTTTTATTTCTTCAACAAAGTTTGGTTACGATCAACAACTTTGAAATACAGTCAGATATATATTACCGGGTGCTCTTCTGTCTCGTTCTTTTCTGGCATAGATGGGGAAGATGTTTGCTCATCCTCTGGGTGTGTAGGTGAAAGGATAAGGAGAAAATGCTATCTATCTATCTAAATTACAGGTTCTCACTCTAAGCCCATTAGAAACAAAAGCCTGACATCTTTGTCCAGCCACTGAGTTCAAGGTCATTTTCTTTAGCAAGAACTGAGTTTAAAAAGCCTTTCAACATGGTCTGCACACAGGCATTGAAAGGGGTAGTTGCCCCCACATGCGTCCCAACACCCAGATGGGATGCGCCCCAGCCACCTCAGGGCAGGGATGGGTGGACGCAAGGACACAGGCAGCCATCCCAGGTCTCAGAGATGTCTTTGTCTGTACTGCTCCGACTCTTCCTGGCAAGGTTTGTCTGTACCACCAATGGCACTCACCCAAACCCACAACCTACCTGCTAAATTGGTGTCATTCGCAGGCAAAACCAGACATGCATCATCTGCGGTGACCCATTTCTCAGCTCCAAACTGGCAATTACTATGACCTGGTTTACACCTTAATCCACAGAGGGAGCAGAAACCTTGCAGGGGAACACGTAAGTGGGGTTCCAGTGGGTCTTTGCCAGCAGCCACAGTAGAGATGCCCACATGCTTTGGGCCTGCCTCCCTCCTTCCCCCGAGGCCACAGAGCCATCCACCAGGGACCAGCCTGCAGAGCATCCTTCAGGTACGTGCGAGTGCGGCTCAACACTGACCTCTTGCTGTGATCTGTCAGGTGTCTGGGGTGTCTGGTTTGCTCAGGGTGTTTCTTCGTAGTGACCCGAGTTTTCCACAGAAAGAAATTCAGTTTACATCTAGGTTGTCCAAAGAAAATTCTTGTGGATTCTCAGGGAAAATAAAACATTAACAGAAGCAAGCAGCAGCGAGCCCCTTGACCTGTTTAATATCTCTGTAGACCCAGTCCCTAGGGAGGTGACTGTGTTATTTAAGTTGCTTAGCTAGCAATAAAAAACGGTGAGGGCAAGAGATTCTGGTATGTCCTACAAAGCCAAGCTCTTAGAAACCTTTTCAACACGCAGGTATCTGAACTGGCAACCGAGAATGTGCTGGTCTGAAAGACAGGCTGGTCCCTTCACACAATCAGCCTCTCCAAGAAACGGGTTCCTTTTCTGCTTTTGAGGCATTGCACCCATGATCAAGCAGCAATGAAACCACAGTGCCTACCTGAAGCACACTGTGGAGGCTGGCACATCCCAAATGGGTGCCGAGGCTGGAAACGTGTAAGTGCATCATCAGGGTGATGGATTGGCAGGAACACACCCTGACAGGTGTCAGGGCTCCCCGAGATGTGAACAGCCACGCAGAGCACGGCACTGGCATCTGCAGGTGGCTCCATACATCACTGCATCAGCACACAAAGGCAGGAGAGACCTAAGGAGATGATCACAAGCCCCTGCAGTGAGACCAGCCGCACCGCAGCCGAGATGTTCCACTGTGTCATAAACCAAAGCAGAATGGCTTTGGATTCACTGCCACGGGTGGAGAGCCACACCCAGGAGCACATCGCTTTGCTCCCTGGTCCCTGGATATGCTGCGACCAGAGCTGATGCTGTGTGTAATTGGGGTACAGGACCAGAGCTGCCAAAAAGCAATGCAAATCATCTTTGCACACTAACTGAATAAAACAAGGAATCTATTTTGTGGAATTATGAAATCTAGGATCTGATTAACACTGAGACACACACTCACATAACCTCAGCACTGTCATTTAGATCAATGCCATCCATTCAGATCAGGCCAGGGCCTGCAGTAACTCAATCTCCTGTGAAATTATCCTCAAGAGAATTTGCAATTAATAATTCCAGCAATGCAGTCTTTCTTAATTAAGCCAAACTCAATGCTCCATTTTGTGGTGTTTTCTAATATCCTGTTCCACTTGCCCCTCTGTCCCTAGAGAGGAGCAGAGAGAAAAAGTTGCCAAGTCACAGCCGCTGCAGAGGAGAATACCCCCAGCCATCATTAAGTCAAAGCACAGGCACTCCCTAAAGCACTTTCATCCAATACTTAAACAAGCACTTTACACGCAGTAATGAACGGCATCTCATCAGACCCCTGCAAAGCAAAGCCATCTCGACTCTCTTCAGAGACCATCTCCACGCTCCAGTTTCCTTAGATTACAGCACAGGTCAGATGCTCTGCCAGCCACAGTTTGGTCTTTGGGAATGAGAGCTTAAGAAGGGCAAAAGGGGATGAGAATCAAGGAGCTAGAGAGCTCCCCCCATCTTTCACTGTTCCCAGATCCCCAGGTGAGGGCTTGGATGGGACTTCCCAGGAGCACCTGCATCAAAGAAGTGGCACGGGATTCAGGTATTCTACCAACTTCTGCTCTATTGCTTTTCTGAATCTGTTCCCTGTTACAGGTTTTGCCTGGGAACCTGCAATCCTTCCTTCATCCAAGCAAAAGCAGCAGCAAAGCAGGTTCTCAGGCTCCTGGGGAATTCACGATCCACAAAACTGGATGAGAATAAGCTCCCCTGAGCAGCCAGGCTCACCTCCTGCAGTGCAGCCCTCGCCCCGCACTGCCCCTAAGGCAGCTGGTACCAACTGTGACATAAACACCCTGAGGTGCAATGCTCCTTTTCATACTTCCATGACGCAGGGATGGGTCTCAGCCTTACAGGAAGTGTTAGATGTTCCTGCTGCCAGATTAGGGCTCCCCAGGAACAAGGCAGGATTTTACTGTTGGTGATAAAGGCAAACACATGAATTACTGTACATACTCTTGAACATCTGGGCTGAAAACCTGGTCTCCAAATATAAGGAACTGCACCCCCACCCAGCCACAGAAGAAAGTCCCCATCAGACACTTGCAGTTTCAAAAGTGCCACTGCAGCATTCCACAGTTTCTGTGGAACCAGATAATGTCAAGTATTTACCAAACCGAACATGGAGATGAGCCACACTCTGCAGCCAGACTGAGCAATCGGTGTGACTAAATACTGCAGGTCAGGGTTAATAAACTGTGTGAAATCAGAGCGATACTAGCACTTTTAATGGAGATTTGTCACTGCAGCCGGGAGCTTGGTGAGTGTGACCCTGGAGAAGCTCTGATGTACCTGAAAGGTTCTTCAGTAGGACTCAGACCAGCTGCTAAACATCTGCATTCCTTACAGGGGTCTTGGTCAGCACAACAAACAGACACCAGATTAAAATCATCCGTATTCAGCAGCATTCTCTTACCTGGGGTGACAGCAGCCAATTTCAAGGCATTGTGCACTACAGTGATTTCAGAAGCTGCTTTTACATTGCACAAAATGCACTTGTCTTCTGCCTGGGCTGGGGCAAGTATGCACACACCAAATGCTGACACTCAAGAGGATGTAGCGAGTGCCAGCATCAGCTTTCTATTACTTCTGCAGTAAAACTGATTCATGAACTTGTGTTCCCACAGGCCACCACGAAGGATCTGTTTCTCAGGATTTGTCCCATCACAGCACCACCAAACGTCAATGGAAACATCTGTAGAGGCAGGGTGGTTCTGCAGGCCGGCTGTGCATCACGTATCATGAATGGTTTGCAAGGCTCTGGCATGAATGTTTCTCTGAACACTTCCCCGAAAAGCAGCCTGCAGGAGTGATGAGCAGGCACCTTCTGAGCAAGGGAGAGCAGGGGCCTGACAAAACTGGGCTCTGAGGGAGCCTCCCTGCTACAGCCCAAACCTCAGCGGTGCTGGAAATCCTGCCCTGCAGCTATAGGTGGGGAAACAACCTCATGCCTGTGCATCAGGTTTAACCACCAGATATGCCAGACCCCACTCTTCTCCCCATGTGCTCGTCCTACCTGTTGTCTCCTTGGTTTTATGTCTGCTGCTCCCAACCAGCTCTGCTTTTGTGCTGCAGAAACCACGTCCCTTTGATGCTGTCCAAAAGGGAGAAAGCTGGAACAGAAAGGGAGAAAGGAAATATTCCTTCCTGCTGTTTATTTTTGAACAATGAGGAGTTATTTATAGCTGTCATGGCTTAAGCCCAGCTGGCAACTAAGTACCACACAGCCGCGTGCTCGCTCGCTCCCCTCCCCAGTCCCCAGTGGGATGGGGAGGAGAGCTGGAAAAAATGTAAGAAACGCGTAGGTTGAGATGAGAATATAATTGAAAGTAGAATATGATGATAAAACAATACTAATAACAGAACTAAGAATCTGACAGGCTGGGCTTGTTCAGCCTGGAGAGGAGAAGGCTCCAGGGATACCTTATAGGAGCCTTCCAGTACCTAAAGGGGTTTAGAAGAGATGGAGAGGGACTTTTTACAA